>JANHMN010000017.1:57260129-57287506 GCA_030674055.1 Rhabdomys pumilio
TTTTTTTTTTTTTTTTTTTTTTTTTTGGTTTTTTGAGACAAGGTTTCTCTGTATAGCCTTAGCTGTCCTGGCACTCACTCTGTAGACCAGGCTGGCCTCGAACTCAGAAATCCGCCTGCCTCTGCCTCCCAAGTGCTGGGATTAAAGGTGTGTGCCACCATTGCCTGGCCAGAACTTTTATTTTCAAAGCAGTCAGTTCTCAAAAGAAACACTGTGGGAGTAGGCTTGCAACTCCCTTGGTAGAGTGAGTTCGCATGTGGCTTCCTATGTGGGAGCTGGCCGCAGAACCTTGGCTACGTGGAGAAGACACTCCTCTGTTAAATTGTCTCTGAGAGTTTCTGTGGGAGGAGCCGCAGGTAGAGTGGGCGGAAAGATGAGCTAAAGTGGGCAAGGGACAGGGCTAGCCAGGACTGCAGGATTCCCCTTATGCCTAATCAAGAGGCTTGCCCTGTGCTAGTCCTCTGACCGCTAAAGTTCTTTCTGATCTCATTTCCAGAGGGTTTTCAGGCCGATTTCTGTTGTTCCTTCAAACTTGACGAAGCTGCACCTGAGACACCACTTGACAGGAGTGACCAGCATCGCAGCAAAACCAGCTCGCTCCATCAGGCACCCAGAGCCCAAAGCAGAGACCGAGCCAAGCCAGGCATGGCAGAAACAACGAATCATGACCAGTTTCATCTAGTGCCTAACCACATCGTGGTCTCTGCAGAGGGAAACATTTCTAAAAAGTCAGAAGGCCACAGTAGAACACTGAAATTTGACAAAGGGGTCTTAGGCCAATACCGGGGTTCGCCTGAGGACAAGGGCGGCCGGAGGGACCCTGCCAAGGCCAGCGGGTGCTCTCCGGGGCCCGAGGGCCACCGCAAGGCCTTGCCCAGGCCGGATCATGGCTCTGAGAGCAAGCTCCCGGGCGTCCTGGCCAGCTCTCACATGGAGATGCCGTGCCTCGACTCCTTCCAGGACAAAGCCCTGAGGAATTCCCCAAAGAATGAGGTTTTACACACAGACATCATGAAAGGGTCAGGGGAGCCCCAGCCAGATCTCCAGCTCACCAAGAGCCTAGAGAAAACCTTCAAGAACATCCTGGAACTCAAGAATGCAGGGCGGCCGCAGAGCGACCCTGCGGCCAGCGGCGCGGTGGACCTGGACTTCCCCAGCTTCTCTCCAATGGCCTCACAGGAAAACTGCCTGGAAAAGTTCATCCCGGGCCACAGTGAAGGCGTTGTAGAAACAGACTCCATTTTAGAAGCAGCTGTAAATAGTATCCTAGAGTGTTAATAGCAGCCGTCCTCCCCAGACCCTTCCTGGACCAGTTACATTCTCTCCCAGCAAAGCAAATGGAAACGTCTCCTGTCCCCAGCCTGCTTGGGTCTCCATCACAGGTTATCCTTTCTATTCTCCACCCTGTTCTTTTGAAGAGCAATACTTGTCGTCGTGGCTGCAGGGAGACCCCTCAGTGCACCCACCTCTCTCTAGAAAGCAGTCCGATAGGCCCTCCACATTTCAAGTGTTATGAAAGTGCTTACGGCCGTTGTTGTTCGTTAATTTGTTTTGTGGTTTGTTTCTTAGCACTGTCGCTTAAGACCACAGTACACTTGGCCCTGGGTAAAATTTTGACAATCATTAGTCATTTCAAAAGAACAGACTTATTAAAGAAAAATCAAACAGGACTGACAGAAGCCACTTTCTTAAGACTCTCTCACTGCAGCTCCAAAGTAGTGGTTTGGTTTTGTTCTGTTTCGGGGGGAGAGGGTATTTGCGTAGGGAAGACCCCATGACTCTCCTCCCTGCTCGACCCTCTGAGCAGTGGGTACCCAGTGCTCTGCCTGCACCCCCACAGCCCTGGCCTAAGACGCCAGTAGCATAGCCACAGAGCGTCCCTCCTGAAATCCAGTGCTCTGGGATGCTGCTGAAACAAAACCTTTTGTGTTTTTTAAGCACATTCATGTTGAATTCTGTCTGCAAATGTTCTGTTCTTAGTCCCAGGTGTACACCTTGAAACCCTCCTAAGCTCAGTAGGGAGAATGGGAACCAGTTACAGGCAGCGCTGGGGAGGCTGCTGGAGCCACCAGGATCTCCAGGGTCTCCGTGTGTGCGGCTTAAAGAGTTGTGCATTTTATAATCGGGTGAAACCAACATAACCTATGTTCTTTATTGTTGCTGAGTTCTGTTCCGTCTGACCTCTTTGTCCCCTCCCCCTCAGCCCATAGCCAAGCATCAAAAGACTTTCACTTGAAAACTGTGTTGTACTCTCAGTTGAAGCTTTTGAAGGGGACTTTGGCCTTGTTTGTGAGAATAGTAGTCAACATTGTATCAGTCATTCCTGAACCCAGTAAACCAAAGTCACAACCAACAGGCCACTGAAGGAAGGAACTGAGGCAGGAGAGACAGGGGCCATGTCCTGGCCCCGTTCCCGCTGTGGGTGGTTCATGTTCGCCATAGTGAGCCTTCCTCTTTATAATTCATGTTCTTTTCGGGGAGCAGTCCATGTTTCCCTCCGTGTGGGCCTGTACGAGGGCGTGTTTCTGTTGTTCCTTGCTTTCTTCATGTCGGAACAGGTCACGGTGCTGTGTTTGCAATCCTCTCCCACCATCTCCATCCAAGCCTCTGGGATCTAGCGGTCACTTTGGTTACTGTGAGGGCTTGTTCCCTCTGTTCATCCCCCAGGCTGTGTGAATGCATCCATTGTTGATTTCTGCTTCATTAGACCCCAAATGGAGTTGTCCCTGTGGTCATCATGTGTAGTATTTCTTTTCCAGATTGGCCTGCAATGGAAAGGAAGGCTTTTGATTTTGATTTTGATATCTTTTTTCAGATAACACAGCAACAATCTAGGCATGTTGGCATACACCTGTAATCCCAGCAGTCAGGTGACTGAAGCAGGAGAGTCGTGGGTTCAAGGCCAGCTTGGGCTGTATAACACACCCCTGTCTCAAACACAGAAGAAGAAAAAAATTGAGCATAGCAGACTGTATGGACCTTTTCTAGCCCTCTGTCCAGTACATAAACAGGCTGTGAGACAGCCAGCCTTTGAGAGTGATGTACCTTTCCCCGCCCACAGCCCAGCCAACTGAAACGGGAAGATCTGGGCTGTCTTAGAGTTGTCCTTTTCTTCCTTTTCTGTGCCAATGTCCAAGTTGCTGACTTCCTTCCTGTATTATAACACATTAGAAAGATGAGTTGTTTGCCAGGTAGATCTCTCTGTCTGGGCTGCCCTGGGTTAACAGCCTGCCCTGATCTTCTCATGGCCTCATGGTCGCTATTCAAGATGGCCCCTGGACGCCTGCACATGGCTACTAATGAATTACTTTAGTTTTGCAAATCAGTGGAATTCTTAAGAGACAAGGAAAGTCTCGTGTATATTTGTTATCTCTTTCCTCCAGCCCCAGCCCCGACATTCTCTCCTTTATGTCAAATTACAGGGCTTCTCATCCCTGACGTTGGTCTCACACATGGAGAGCCTACCTTACCAAAATGAAACTTGTAAATTTTTGTGTCTTTGTATGTAAGTTTTCTTTTTATGGAGGAAAGACTCTAGATAATGACAAATGAAGATTACAAAGTGTATTTTACTCCTGTGATTAGGTTACACCACATGGGCCATAACTCGCTCACGAGCCCCCGCTGGTGAAGGGAAGCGCCCTGTCTCCGTGGCCAACGGTTGGTGGTTCAGGGTCATTAGTCAGTTGAGTTTTAGAACGAGTGCTCAGTAACAAGAATCATTTTTTCTTCCCTTTGTTTTTTAATCTGTTTGTTGTTGTGGAAAAGTATGAATTTGTTATTACGCATTGATTTTCTGTGTCCTTAAGTACTGCCTAAAGATGAAGCAAATTTTGAACTGGCAATTACGATAAGGAAATCCTTTAGCTCTGGAGAATTTAGTAGACTCTGTTAGATTAGGGAGGCCTCACAGGCTGGCCAGCCCCGAGGACGGTCACTCACTGTCAGTGTGGTGTGGGCTTTGTTTGCTTAAGTACCTTCATTTGTATAGTATGTCTCACTTGAAATTGCTTTGTATACATTTTGTAAAAATATTTATAAAATGTTTTGTAAAAAAAAAAAAGTATAACAAATTGCAGTTTATTTTGTTATGTTGGATAAATACTGTTAAACCAGTCAGTACCTATATTGTTAATCCATGGTTAGGAACTGTTCAGTTGGAGATTACAAAATGAAACAACCATTGCAATACAGCCAAAGATTTGGGAAAATGTGTAACTGTGATTGTCTTGATTTTGCAACTAGGAATGGTTCCTGTCCCCAGAAGAAGTGGGTAAGTGTTCAGGGGGAATTCTCTGTAGACATAATTGGCATGGTCAAAAAGTAGCCTTCTTTGGGGAGGCAGGATCTCAACTGACAGCTTCCGCACAGTTACAGATTAGCCAGTTTGCTGAGTGAAGTCTAGTCTCTGACATGTCAGGTCTCCTTCCCTGCTGGCACCTGGGTCCTTAGCTCTGGAAGGGACGGTGGTGATCATTCCAGATGGCATCAGGGAGCCTGTGCAGGAAGGGCTCTGTTTTTGTTTTCCAGTAGTTAAGTTTGGTTTCTTCAGGGACAAAGAAAAAGTTAAGTGATAAAGACTCTCATTTGACACTTCCTCTATAATGGTCACCTTTCTCTTTGGTTCCCAAATTAACCAGATCGTAGTGAGAACACACTCTGGGATCCTCTCTGTAACCTCAGCCCTAAGAGGCGCTTCTGAGTCCCACAAATTTCCCCCCCCCCACTTGGGGTTTATAATTGACACTAGCCCTCCTTGGGGGATTAGTTGGCCTCCGCCCCTAATAGTGACTGGAAGTTAAGGTTGGGCACTTCAGCCTCAGCAACAGCCCAGGCAGTACAGTGCTTCCCTGCCACTCTCTTAAGTCCTAGCGTTGATCCCCACTGCATAAGCAACTAAGCATAGGGATACCTGTCTGTAGCCATGACAGGCTGAAGCTGGAGGCAAGAGAACCAGAAGTTCGAGTTCATCCTTAGCTACACAGCTAACTAACTCAAAGCTGTCCTGTGCTCCATGAGACCCCGCTTCAAGAAAGAAAGAAACAGATAAAACACAGCAGTGATAGGCAAACGGCCAGGACACTCTGTCATCATCCTGGCAGAAGCTGCAACATCAGGCAGTGGATGGATCCTTTGGTGTCATTTACCCTGGTACCCTGAGGTCACGTTTCCCTTGATGCCAAGTGTAAGTCCGACCCAACATCGCATCACGGTCCCGTTCAGGCCCTTTGCATTAGGCAGTGCCCCAGGAGAGAAGCTTTAAAATGGAAGACTAGAGACCTGAGGGGTGACTCCGCCACTGGCTGCTCTTCCAGAGGAGCTGTGTTCAATTTCCAGCATCCACGTAGCTCACAACCATGGGTAACTCCATAGTTAACAGGGTAACACAGGGTCCCTGAGAGTACTAAGTATGCAGTAGTACACAGACATACATGCAGACACACCCACACACGTAAATATAATAATTATGTATAATAATATGTAATACATCTTTTAAAAGGAAGGCTCGTCTGATTGCTATCAGGAATAAAGTCATATGTTCCCTTGGCATGCCCAGAGTCGAGCTAAGGCTTCTGTCAGGCTAGTGAAAGCCTCAGTTTGAGTTAGGAGGGTCATGGACCAGAAAATGGCATCCTGGCACTTCCTGGTGCAGATATATTAGCCAGTAGGCTACTGGGAGGAATATTAATAGGAAAGATAGAAACTTCCTCTGCAGCTGGAGACCCTCGCACAGCATTGTGCTTGCAGGACTCTGTGTGTCCTGTGGGAAGTAGGCCCTGGACTCCAGGGTATGACTATGCCTCACCTCTGCGCTTAGAGACAGAAGTAGAGCATCTTGGGTATCCAGCTAAAGAGAAGAGTTAATCAGCAGTTCCTTGCAGCAGACATGGTGTAAGCTCTGAGGGAAAAGGTATCCTGGCAGTCAGGGGAGGACCCAAGCAATACCACAAGTTCACACAAGACAACAAGCCTCACACACTTGAGAGGTTTCTTGGGAAACACACAAGAGGGTGGCTGCCTCTGCTTGGGCAAGAAGCATCAGGGAACTGAGCAGGATGCAGGCTTTGGACAAGAGTTTCTTGGAATTTTCTAGGGTGAGGAATTACTGGGTTTTTAAAGTTCTGAGCTTGGGCTCTTGACTCTATAGCTTAGCCTCCTGTGTCTTGAGGAGTAAGAGTGCTAAGAGTCAGGGCTTGGTAGATGGAAGCCATCAGAATAAGGCCTGGCTACTCCAGTGCCTAGAGGGGTGTGGTTAGGAAACGTGTGGCGTTATCATCAGATTCTACTGGATGGGAGTGGTGAAGTCCTTGGGGCAAGCTTGATCTTCACCGTCGGACTATAACCGAGCATCATAGGCCTCTGGCTCCACAGTTAGGGGCTGGTGATCCTGTAATAGCAACTGATTAAAAGTCTACTTGGAAATCTTGTGGATCTCTTGTTGAAGAAATCTATAAAGCAGGATGTGTCTAGTAGGATTAAGAAAAGGAAAAGGGGAGCTGGGGAGATGGCTGAGCGGTTAAGAGCACTGACTGCTCTTGCAGAGGTCATGAGTTCGATTCCCAGCAACTACATGGTGGCTCAAAACCATCTGTAATGGGATCTGATGCCTTCTTCTGGTGTGTCTGAAGACAGCGACAGTGTATTCATATACATAAAATAAATAAATCTCTTTCTTAAAAGAAAGAAAGAGAAAGAAAAACAGAAAGAAAGGAAAGAGAAATGAAAGGAAGGAAGGAAAGAAAGAAAGAAAGAAAGAAAGAAAGAAAGAAAGAAAGAAAGAAAGAAAAAGAAAAGGAGAGGGGGTTCAGAAGGGCAATATCCAATTCCATATTGGACTGTCGATGATTCTCTGGGCAGAGGCATCAAGCTGTTTCTTAATGGGTTTTTTTTTTTTTTTTTTTTTGAGATCCCTCTTGAGTGCTGGATCTTATCTTTTCCTATACCTGACTGATCTGACATAGAAGCAACATTCCTCCCCGAGGAGGAAGCAAAGGCCAGCTCTCCCTGCTGTTAGTAAATCTTTGCTGATCTATAGCACCACAGCAGGCTGTGTGTTGACCCTGGATGGTAAGGATGAGCCACCAACTGGAGATCCCGAATGAACTCAGAGGAAAACTGACAGTAATAGCTAGGGAAGTAGTCAGTGCCGCCACTCCCATGGCCATTGCAGGGGTTGTGCCCAGGACTTGGAGAAAGGCTATGACCTGAAACGCTGGTGTGTCATGCTGTGTTTCTATAAACCTTGTAATGGGAACCCGCAAGGGTTTGTCACCGGATCACCCCTAGTTTTGGAGAAAGGAACACCAGGGCATAAGTCGTATGGCAACACTCATACCCAGTGAGTAAGCAGTGGTATCCTTGAGTCACAAAGATAATTGAGACATTGTGAATGTTTGGGTTTAGAGGTTGGGGGTTAGTACTCAGGGGTAAGGTATTACTGCAGTTTGCAGAATCCAGTGTGCCCACAACTCATGTTCCTGAGGAGTTAAAGCAGTCTGTGATACCAAAGGGAGAGCTGTGGGAGAGACCAAGGGTGGTAGCAGTATTTGGCATAGATCAATTAACATGCAGCAGGTGAGAGTCTAGTAAGACAACGGAGGAGGCCACAAATGGTGGTTGCAAGGTTGACCCAGGAGGGACACACAGCCAGCATTCTCCAAACTGGTCAGGGAGCGAGTTAGTCAGTAGCTGATACACAGACGTTAAGGTTTGAATGAGACCGTGTGACGGGATGGTGGATCAATACGGTCTAAGGGGTGATAGAGATACAAGGGCCTTTGAAGAACACTGGATCGATACGATTGTGTCTACACCTAGGGCTTGTGAGAGTGTGGTTTGTATGCCCTGTATTTAGATCATGTCTGACAGCTGTGATAAATTCTATAGTGAAGTTTACTAATGATCTCTGTCTCCCACCTGGGATGTCATGGGTCCTTAATTAGGATATAAAAGCTTCCCTATTCTTCATAAAAGAGAGAGTGCTGAGGTGGCTTGAATAGGTAAAGTGCCATAGACTCGTGTGTTTGAATGCTTGGTCATAGGGAGTGGTCCAAGGTGTGGCCTCATTGGAGGAAGTGTGCCACTGTGGAGCCAGACATTGAGGTCTCCTATTTTCAAGCTAAACCCAGTGACATAGATACACTCCTTCTGCTGTCTCCGGATTTGGATGTAGACCTCTCAGCTCCTTCTCCAGCACCATGTCTGCTTGTATGCTGCCATGCTTCCTACCATGATACCGGACTGAACCTGTAAGCCAGCCCCAATTAAATGTTTTCTTTTATAAGAGTTGCCCTGGTCATGGTGTCTCTTCACAGCAGTAAACCCTGACTAAGACCAATGCTTTACTGAATACGTATCATGTCTCCTGCAGGACCAGTAAGAGCAGCCTCCATACGTCTCTAGATGTCGCCAGGCAGTGGTGGCGCACGCCTTTAATCCCAGCACTTGGGAGGCAGAGGCAGGTAGATTTCTGAGTTCGAGGCTAGCCTGGTCTACAGAGTGAGTTCCAGGACAGCCAGGACTACACAGAGAAACCCTGTCTCAAAAAACCAGAAAAAAAAAAAAAAAAAAAAAAAAGTCTCTAGATGTCAAAAGACATCTCTAGTTGATCCTAGAGAAAGCAAGCATAGAGGACGGGTGTTTTTAAAGTTAGTTTAGGTGTTACAGGAACAAATATCTCCTTTTGGCAATATGTTGGTGAGCAATCTCTAGACCCTACTGCAGAAGGTCCAGCCTCTGCTTGGAGAGGGGGTTCCTGAGAGGAGGGGTGTTTAAGAGCCGCCTGAGAGCAACTCAAGCCAAATCATGGGTTACAGCTGAGGGCCTATGTGCAAGACAGTTTTCCAGACAGCAGCTCGTGGTGTGTGTGTGTGTGTGTGTGTGTGTGTGTGTGTGTGCGCGCGCGCGCGCGCGCGCGCGCGCTCAAGCTCTCCCCGTCCCCCTTCCCCCCCCCTCTCCCTCTCCCTCTCCCCTCCCTCTCTCTCTCTCTCTCTCTCTCTCTCTCTCTCTCTCTCTCTAACAGCTCTCTTACAATTCCAAAAACTCTCTGCATAGCTCATCTGTTGCAGATCAAAAGCCCAGTCTTTCTTTTACTTACTACCAAGTCAGTCCTTGCCTCAGATTCTCATTGGATTATCCTATGAGTCAACACCCCATGACCCCAGCCCCTTTCTTGATTCTTAAGTCAGGAAACACATTTTTTTAAAATTACAAATAAATTCAGAAATAAACTAGCTGGGTGGGACCCCACTTTGTAATGGCCATTCCTACCATGCCTGAGCCTGTACCTAACTCCTGTCCCAGGCCGACCTTGAACTCAGGAATCTGCCTGCTTTTGTAAGCACAAACAAACAAAAAAAAATACTTATAGCTGGGTAGGATCTTGCTCTGGGATCACCCCCCCCCCAACTCTAACTCCTTCCTCTGTCTTTCTGACGGGCTGGCTCACAGCACAGCTGCCTCTGCTCCTTCACATCTGTGACGATCACTTTACAATTCATATTGCATCCTCGTATTTTGCATAGTTGAAAAATTAGATATTTTGAACTCCTGTTTTCAGAGTTTTTTCCCTCAGCTTTAAAGGCTGTCCTGAAGGTCTCAGTGTTTACCATTTTGCTGAGACATAGACACACCCTTGACTCCTAGACTCCTGTTATTTCTAATTATCAATTATCATGGAGTCATTAACTTTTGTCAGGGAGAATGTTCCCTGAAGGAGGAACAAACAAGCCTTATACCCACAGCAGCCTTTGACACTCCGTGGAGGCCCACGCCCTGCTGGCTCTGTTCCAGGGGCAGAAACATTGCTGCACCGTCCCTGCCTTGGCCAAACCAGACTCGACATCCCAAAACATGAGTGGTCTGGCTGAACCATTGAATATAGGTTTCCTGAACCTTTGAAATCTTAATATAGCTGGGCGGTGGTGGCGCACGCATTCCTTTAATCCCAGCACTTGGGAGGCAGAGGCAGGCGGATTTCTGAGTTCGAGGCTAACCTGGTCTACAGAGTGAGTTCCAGGACAGCCAGAGCTATACAGAGAAACCCTGTCTCGAAAAACAAAAAAACAAAAAACAAAAAAAAAAAAAAAGAAAGAAAGAAAGAAAGAAATCTTAATATGGCAAAAGCATAGGGAGCAAGAAATCTGAAACATTTTTCATTACCTTAGATGACTTTTTTATACCCTTACAACTTATTTCCCTTAAAAACTGAGCTGTAGGGAGCTGGAGAAATGGCTCAGAGGTTAAGAGCACTGACTGACTGCTCTTCCAGAGGTCCTGAGTTCAATTCCCAGCAACCACATGGTGGCTCACAAACATCTGTCGTGGGATCTGATGCCCTCTTCTGGTGTATCTGAAAATAGCGACAGTTTACTCACATACATAAAATAAATAAATCTTAAAAAAAAAAAAAAAACCCAGCTGTAACATCCTCAGACACTTCTTATAGATGTAAAACTTGCTTTAGGGATTGTCCTTTTTTTTTTTCTTTTTCTCTTTTTTCCTTTTTTTATGTTCATTGGTATTCTGCCTGCATGTCTGTGTGAGGGTGTGAGATCTTAGAGTCACTGGCAGTTGTGAGCTGCCATGTGGGTGCTGGGAATTGAACCTGGGTCCTCTAGGAATGCAGTCAGTCGCACTGGCCGTCCTGGAAAACACTCTGTAGAACAAGCTGGCCTTGAACTCAGATCTACCTGCTTCTTCCTTCCGAGTGCTGGGACTAAAGGCGTGGGCCGCTATGCCCAACTGAGTTTTTTACATTCTCCATCTACCCATTTACCAGAGACACGAGTAGTTATTACTGACAGCAGTCATTGCAAAGCAAGTTCCTTTGAGTTCTTTCATTTTGTTGTTCTTTGTCTGTCACAGTCAGGTGACCCATGTGACACAGGACAGAGATTTTTAAGTAAATCTTTAAACAAACATACTTGGGGCTAGAGGAGGAAGATCCATAACCCAACTCCAAAGCCAGCTTTCCAATAAAGCAGAAAAACTTCAATATTATCCCCATCCAAAAGATATTTGAATCCCTGCTAAACTGAATTCAATGACCAGAAAGGCCAGAGATAAATTCTGAGCCCTGGCCATCAAAGCAGGCATGGCAAATGGCTTTCCTGGTGGTGGCCAGAAGCTGGCAGCAGCAGAGAAAGCAAAAACAAAACCAATGAACACAAACAGCTCAGGTGGTCAAAGACCAGTCAGAAACAAAATAGGCAGTGGCCACCATCGTCCCTACAATCCACTGAGGCTGACCCATTCTCATCCTGGCTCCTGTGTTTTCCCCATGGCTTACAGACACAGCAGACCCATCTGCACTCTCAAAACACACAGACAAAACCTTCCAAACAACCAGGACCTGGTGGGCAGGCAACATCTGCTTTGCCCTGAGTGGGCTCAGGAGGGTTTGAAGCTAGATGACAGGAGGTTTGTATTTGACTGGATGGGGTTTGGGGGTCCTGTACTCAGGGATGCACCCAGAAACCTGATGGGAGACAAGGTGTGTCAGACTGTGTAATTTGGAGAAAAGGAAGGAGAGAAATAACTGGTGAGTAAACCCGACCTGTGGGTCTTAGTTATTCGTGGGTATCAAGAGGAGGGACCACACCTGAAAAGAAACATGGGCGAGAGAAAGGAGCGAGACCAAGCAAATGCATACTTGGTACTACTAACGGGTAAGGCAAATACCCCTAAAGATAGAAGTAAGTGCTGGGGTTTGGCGAGGGTGTCCTCCAACTCTAACAACAGACAAACAAGCGTCTGTCAGGACCGAATAGGTGACCTCATTGTCTAGGAGGACAAAGCTGTGTTGCCCTGATATTGTGATGACAACTCGGGGCTTCCTGTCAGAAATAGCAATGTTCTGGCTAAGGGAGCCTGAGCCCCCTTAGTCATCCATCACAAGACCTAAGAGGTTGGCTGGAAAGTGACCTGGACCTGGCATGCTCAGGCCTTGAGGAACATGTGGGCAGTTAACAGCCCAGTGTCCACCTTGATGGCACCTTGAATATGGTCAAGGTGGTGTAATGGGGAATCCATCAAGCCTGGGCCCAGTGACCCTTCTGACCTCATCTGAGGTGTGGATCTGAAGGTTCTCAGGTTTTGGCAGGCAAGGGAGCCTGGGAAGCTGCTCTGTCTGTCTGAAAGGCCTTAGCTAGCATCAGTTAGTTTTCAAGCTTTGTTTCTCCCATGATGCACCTTGAAGACCACTGCTAAGATGTCTGCCTATAGAGATAGAGGCCCCTCTCTAGATGATTAAATTTGGCCATAATGTCAAGGGAACTCTGATATTACAAAGAGCTCTTTAAGGGTAGGCTGATGGAGCCAGACCACGAGGCAAGGTGTCTGGACTTGTCTGTATGTGCTCTAACCTGGTCCCAGACTTGCCTGCGGGCCTCAGGGAAACGTCATCAAAAATCATTGGAAGACTGCAATCCTGGGGAAGAATGTTATTGGTAAGAATCATAAACATACTGGAAAATAAGGTTGTGAGATTGGTGATATATTAGCATTATCTAATAAAGAACTATTGGTACAGTGAGAGGCCTGAGCAAGGAGGACTCCATGACGGTCTTCAAATTGGCAGGTCAGGAGACTAGGCCTAGAGCTCTCATTCCCAGAACTAGGCAAATCCAGGCAGGTCCAGGCAAGTCAGTAACTGGGAAATCCCCAGGTCTCAGGCAGCCATCAGAAACTCCTCGCCATCAGAAGCTGTCCTGCCACCTGGCCTGAGGTAAGGGCAATGGATCAGCAACAGTTTCCAGGCTTCCCCAGCAACAGTTTCCAGGCTTCCCCAGCAACAGTTTCCAGCATCCTCCCAACACCTGCCCCCCAACAATGGTTCTGGAATGTCCCTAGATATAGAGCCAACCAATTAAGAGAAAGGTCACCTACCCCTCCCTGGAATTCCCCTAATGTGCTTTAAATTGGGCCTGTGAGCTCACTTGGGCAACTCCATGTTGGTAAACAGTAGACCTCAGCATGCTGGACTTCTGTAGAATAGAAGCTCTTTGCTTGCTTTTGCTTTTTTTTTTTTTTTTTTTTTGGTTTTTTCGAGACAGGGTTTCTCTGTGTAGCCCTGGCTGTCCTGGAACTCACTCTGTAGACCAGGCTGGCCTCGAACTCAGAAATCCGCCTGCCTCTGCCTCCCAAGTGCTGGGATTAAAGGTGTGTGCTGATACCACCCAGTCACTCCCATCTTGATTAAAAGTGATCACATTGCTGGGCGGTGGTGGCGCACGCTTTTAATCCTACCACTCTGGAGGCAGAGGCAGGCAGATTTCTGAGTTCAAGGCCAGCCTGGTCTACAGAGTGAGTTCCAGGACAGTCATAGGTACATGGAGATAGCCTGCCTTCAAAAACCAATAAAACAAATAAATGATGGGGAGTATGGTCACATGGTAAAATCCATCCTTTCCAACCTTAGCAAAGATGGCTGCCTCCATCCAGATGTAGGAACATCTGCTAAGATGGAGACAAGCCACAACTTTTCTTTAAGATTACCTACGTATAGATTTTTTTACTCTCAACCTGGTTGTTACGAGTCTTAACTCATTGTTACAAATTTTTAATCATACCCACGCTGCAAGTTACACAATAATCTTACAAATATTAAGATGACATATTTTAACAAAAATTTTAGAGCATTAAACTAAAATCAAAAGAGTATGAGGTGAGCCAGGCAGTGGTGGCTCACACCTTTCATCTCAGCTTTCAGAAGGCAGAGGTAGGAGGACCTTTGAGTTTGAGACCAGACTGTGTATAGAGTGAGTTTCAGGACAGTCAAGGCTACACAGAGAAACCCTGTATGAAAACATAAAGAAAGTGAGGGCTGGAGAGATGGCTCAGTGGTTAAGAGCACTGACTGCTCTTCCAGAGGTCCTGAGTTCAATTCCCAGAAACCACATGGTGGCTCACAACCATCTGTAAAGGGATTTGATGCCCTCTTCTGGTGTGTTTGAAGACAGTTACAGTGTTTTCATGTAAGTTAAATAAATAAATAAATAAATAAATAAATAAATCTTTAAAAGCAAACATGAGATGAAGAGCAATAGTCCCCACTGGGACTATTATTTTTATTTTACTTTCCTTTCTTTGTCACATAGTCGAGTGGCTCACCTGATATTGGACAGAGGTTTTGGAGGAAACATTGGAATTAAAGCAATGTGTGTTCCCCAGGACTACCATATATGGTCAGTGATCAGGAAACACAATTCCGTTGAACTATTTATGGGGGCTACAAGGGAAGCAGGGAACTGGATAGAACCTGTATTTTCTGGATCAGAGTGGTGGACAGGTGACTTGGCTTTGAAAAAAAAAATCTTCTGTATGTCAAAGTCTCATTCTACTGCTGGGGAATTGTTAGTAACATTGAAATTCCTCTTCCCTTAATATTGTCAGTAAGATAGGATCTAACTTTTATCTACAGAAAGTTACAAAATACTGGGTTTTGTTTTGCTTTTTTTTTTTAAATCTTTGCTGGTTGAATGTTTTGCACTGTGATAAGTTTTATCTTTACAAAGGCACATGGATAAGATAGTGAATGAGCCTCAGGCCTCCATCCATAACACCATGTTGTTGCCTCTTTTTATGTTCACATTTATTTTTCAGATAGGTAGACCAGATTGTCTCTAACTCACAGGTATCCACCTGCCTCATCCTCCTGGGTGCTGAGATTAAAGACAAGTGCCACCATGCCCACCATCCTTTATTTCATGAGTATGCAAATTTTGCCTGCATATATTTTGGTGTGTCTGGTGCCCGAGGCCAGATGAGGTCATGGATCCTTTGGAAATGGGGTTACAGAAGATTCAGAGGCACCATGTGGGTGCCGGGAACCAAACCTGGGTCCTCTAACAGCTGAACTATCTCTCCAGCCTTTGACATTCATCTGGTAATGAGCAGCTGGTCATGACATTAGCGTTCTGAGTGGACTAGTTTCTTTGTGTGTGCCAACATTATGTCCCAATCCTCGGGTACTTAACAATTCCTTGCAGAGTCCCACTGTAGTGAAGTGGTGTAGTGACGTGTAGAAGGGACACAGAGGAAATAAGTCTCCTGCCCATGAGCCAAAGGTGCACTAGGATAAAGGCTGTGGCGACACCTTCCAGTGCCGTTAAATAATTGTCCTAGGCTAGAGCATAAAACAACACCGTGATAGAATGTGTCACTGAGAGTAAATTCTGTGACACTTAAACAAATGAAGGCTCTGAGATGAAAATGAAGCATTTCTAGTTTCTGGCTCGACTGTTTACTCAACTTGTGCAAACACTTTGTAGATCTCAAAGAGCCCCCTAGCGGCTACTGGGAGCCCATAAATATTCATTGTACGGATAAGGAAGCCGAGAAGCAGAAATGTAAGGAATTCAAAGGCTCACAGAGTCAGAGACACATTTTTATTTCCCCAAATCCTTCACAAATAACCGTTACCCAAGTGTGAGCTCCAAGTCGGTCCTTCAAGTCTCCGGGATAAAAGCATCACCTAAGCAAGGCTGTCAACCTCCGTAGAGCCGGTGCCGGAAGTGTGGCGGCGGCGCCATAGCGGAAGCTGCCGGTGCTTGTAGGAAGTTCTTAAGTTATTCACAAGCGGCCGGGTTCGAGACGCCACAGCCTAACTGAAAAAGGCTGGCTCTAGACGGGTGTCAAACTCTAGAAAGCTTAGAAAGGATGCGAAGGAAACTGGAGGGTTTTTTTTTTTTTTTTTTCTGGAATCAAGGCTAGCAAGACCATTTCTCATAAGCTCAGAGCCGCTAAGGAACCTCAGGCTGCCTGAGTCCTCCAGCGTGAGCGATAGTCCCATCTCTATGATCAAGGAGACATAGAGGCGGGCCTCTCTACCCCGCCTGGTGAGGCTGCGCATGGGCAGTAGCTGAAGCACTGCAAAGATGGCGGAGGAAGGGTGAGTGTGTTGGTGTGTGAATCTCTCTAGTGGGGCTTTTAGAATCCGATGCCATCCCTTCTGTTTTTCCTCTGGTGATACAAAAGGATACTGTGGACTGTGGAAAGAAAAGAAACAGGCTCCGTATTATACAGTAATGGTGGGGACTGCGGTGCCGTAGGGCTCCGCGACCGTGGATTGGATATCTGGGGCTACTTTTGAGGCAGCAAGGAAAGGAAGGGAGGTTCGGAGGGGAGAGTAGCTGGAGAGCGCCAGAGGTTTGTTCGCTCAGCTTGGCGGTCAAAGTATGTCTTTCACAGTTTCCTACGCATGTATAGTGTATTTTGACCGTATCCCTTTCCCCCGTCATTTCTTTTTTCCCTCCGTCTTCCACCAAGCTCTTGTCTCTCTAAGTCCCACTGCTACTTTCATGTTTCTCCCCAACCTCACTCTGGCTTGACTTTAATTACTCTAATTGTGGGTCTGTAATAGCCCCAACCCCTTTCGGATTTTACTATAATTTCCTGGCCACTAGTGACTGGGATAGGCTACAGTTGTTAAAACTCTACGGCTCGAAAAGAACCCCGAGACCAAAGTTTTAATGTCAATTTTTCTTTATCAGGGAAAGAAAAAAGATCCCTTTGGTTCCAGAAAATCTACTGAAAAAGAGAAAGGCTTATCAAGCCCTGAAAGCCACCCAGGCAAAGCAGGCACTTTTGGCAAAGAGAGAGGTAATTCTGGGGAGCAAGGGGCGAGGGTTATTAGGATTTGAGGTGGATGGATTTTTTTTTTTTTTTTTTTTTTTTTTGGTATTTCGAGACAGGGTTTCTCTGTGTAGCCCTGACTGTCCTGGAACTCACTCTGTAGACCAGGCTGGCCTCGAACTCAGAAATCCGCCTGCCTCTGCCTCCCAAGTGCTGGGATTAAAGGCGTGCGCCACCACCTCCCGGCTAGGTGGATGGATTTTATTAAAGGGTGTTTGTTGAACTGTTATCATATCCCTCAATGGTTTCTCCCTTATAGTCCAGTTCGCCATGTAGCAAAGATTTACCCAACATCTTTCTAGGAGCAAAATGTTAGAACAGCGTTGAAGGGAAAAGTGAGGACATTTTCTGAATTTAAATTAAGTCGTAAAACACCAAATGTGGCAAGAAAAAAAAATACATTATTTTAAAGTTTTTTTTGTTGGATTTTATTGTTTGTTTCTTAGATCAGCCTAATTCAGCCCCTAGAATGTGAGATTAAATTGCCAACTGTGGGACACTTTTATGATTTCAACATTCTGGAAGGTTGAGACAGGAAAATGGAGAGTGTGGCTGTATAATGAGAACCTGTCTCAAACCAAAAATATGCAACACTCAAGTTTATTTAGAATCGTGTGTGTATTCTGCATACAGTATATACAAGATTTTTGAATGAAAAGAGAAGAAAATCTTTGTATTTAATGATGCATAATACAGTGTTGGGTTTCATAAACACTTGTATTAAATGTTACCAGCATATAAGGTTACCACAGACTTTTTTTCAAAATGTCTTGAGATTTCTGTGCTTCAGCGCTGGGATTAAAGGCGTGTGGTGCCACGCCCGGCCTCTTTCATGTCTTATGTCACTGTGGTTCCCACTTAGAAAGGGCACCACATCTTGGCTTCCTCATATGTCCATTATATAATGGTCTGCCCACCTGAGAACATGGGAGAGGTGAGCTCTCTTATCAATGGCTCCTGGGCTCATTGTGGAAGGGAAGAGATGGTGATGTTTGTCTTCTCTGCCATAGCGAAAGGGGAAACAATTCAAGTTTAGACGACTAGAATCTTTCGTACACGATTCCTGGCGGCAGCAACGTGACAAGGTGCGTGTCCAGCGACTAGAAGTGAAGCCTCGTGCTTTGGAAGTGCCTGATAAACATTGCCTGGCCTTCGTCATACGCATGGAAAGGTACGGCACCGCTGTGGTTTGAGAGTCCTGGGAGAGGTAAACATTTGGTTCAACTGCAGATGTTTCTGTAGAGAATGAAGCGTAACCCACTACAGCGGATGTGCTAGGATGCGAAGTTAGGACCACAGGTGACATAAGGCCGGTCAGTGACGCAGGCACCGGGTGAAGGCTCTCTAGTGGTGCCCTTTCTAAGTGGGAACCACAGTGACATAAGACATGAAAGAGGCCGGGCGTGGCACCACACGCCTTTAATCCCAGCGCTGAAGCACAGAGAAACAAGACATGAAGTTTAGTGTTGTTCATGGCCATTTGTCTGTGATGGTGAAGATGCAGGGCCAGGGTAGGAAGCAGTGTCCGCACTTAGCAGCCTTCATGTTTGTCCCACTCAAATACAGCTGTGCGCCTCTTGGTAGAAAGCTTCTAAGTTTAAAACTTAAGAGCTCTGCTCTGTTGAGGCTTCCTGGACTGGACTTCCCTGGCTCTGATGTCTTCCTCAGACCTGCTGTGAATGTGTCCCATGCTTTCATTCACTACCCACCCGCTGAAGCACTCTGCCTTCCTTAGGTAGACATACTTGTCACCCCCAGCAATCCATCATTCAGGAACTGTCCTGGAGCACCCAGGGATTGCTCTACAAAATGGGACATGGTCTGATTCCACTCTGCCTCCCACTAGCTAAGGTGAATTCTGTGGATCCAGTAACAGTCCCGTAGTTCAGAATTTCTTGCAAACAGCAGCATAGACTGGGGTCTGACACCTGACTGTTGGTTTCAGGATTGAAGGGGTGAGTTTACTGGTAAAAAGCACCATCATGGAGCTGGGCCTGAAGAAGCTCTTCAGTGGAGTCTTTGTCAAGGTCACCCCAGAGACTGTGAGGATGCTGCGCACAGTGGAGCCCTACGTGACCTGGGGGTGAGCACCACTTTCCATGTGAATTCCCTCGAACTTGTAAAACACATACACAGGGCATTATTTTCCAAGGTTCATGCTGTGTGTTGGGCATTTTGCTGTGGCAGTCACCAGAAATAAAGAACCTTAGGCCCTGGGGAGGACAGGTAGTGCTGATAATGCCCCAGGAGTTTGGGGCTTACTCAGTTGTAGGTTAAGACTAGGTAATATGAAAGAGGCGGGGATTAATGCTTGAAGCCATCCATGGTGGTAGTGATCTTTGTCACCCCCAGCAATCCATCATCCATCATCTTTGCTGGGTGTGGTGGAATGTGGACCCCAGGCCCACCTGAGCAATGCTGCTGCAAGACTGTCAAAGAAACAGAAACATTTTAGAACTGAGCATGGTGGCTTAGGCCTGCAATCCATGTGTACAGGAGGATTGCTGCAAGTTTTGAGACCAACATAGGCTACAAAAATAAGACCTGGCCAGGCGGTGGTGGCGCACGCCTTTAATTCCATCACTTGGGAGGCAGAGGCAGGCAGAATTCTGAGTTCGAGGCCAGCCTGGTCTACAGAGTGAGTGCCAGGACAGCCAGGGCTACACAGAGAAACCCTGTCTCGAAAAACCAAAAAGAAAAAAAAAAAAAAGACCTGCTGTCAAAAAAAATGTCTAAATTTTTAGTTATATGCCGAAGCCCGTGCTGGGATTTTCATTGCCTGGTAGTGCCTACCTCAGACTTGTGTATAGCTCAGGACCCTCCTGTCTCAGTGTCTTGTGGCTAGAACTGCAGGCATGAGACAATCTGCTTTTCATCCTTCCTCTCACTTGTGTCCCCCAATAGTCCACTCCCTGTTCATGGGAGGTAGAGGTGGAGAATTCTTTCTCTTCTCAGCCAGTTCTTAGTGGTCTGTGTCCTGCCTTACATAGATTTCCAAATCTGAAGTCTGTCCGGGAACTCATCTTGAAACGTGGACAAGCAAAGATTAACGAGAAGACTGTCCCTCTGACAGACAACAGGGTGATTGAGGAGCACCTGGGTGAGTGCTGCAGCCTGGGAGTGGTGGCTGTGACTGGGATCCAGGGTATAGGTATATTCTTGGAACTGACGGTCCCAGCTTTGCTTTTTTTTTTTTTTTTTTTTAACTGTATCCTGTCTAGGTAATGAACAAAGGAATCTCCACCCTTTTGTTTTTCAGGGAGATTTGGTGTCATTTGCCTGGAAGACCTCATCCACGAAATTGCCTTCCCTGGGAAGCATTTCCAGGAGATCTCTTCATTCCTGTCCCCTTTCCACCTCTCTGTGGCCCGTCATGCTATGAAGAATAGAGTGGGCTTCCTCAAGGAGATGGGCTCACCTGGCTACCGGGGAGAACGGATCAATCAGCTCATCCGGCAGCTCAACTAGAGCAGGTGAGGCTGTGCTGCCCACACGGCATGTGCTGCCACACGGCATGCACGGGTGTTGCCAGAGACAGCCAAGGAAGGGGGCGTCTGGGAGCAGAGAACCTGTTAGCTCAAAGTCAAAGGTTGGTCAAGCCGGCAGCCTGTTCTCTGCTCTAGCCAGCCTGGCTGCTCGCTTCCTCTTGTTCTACTTTCTCTGGAGATCTGCAGACAGCCCTGTGTTCTGCCTGAGACTGGATAGCTCATTTCTTGCAGATTATAAGCACAGCTTTTTATTTTACATATCAGTCAATCCAGATACTTACTCCAGGTTCCTATGAATCAGCACCCGTGACCACAGCTCCTTAATTCTTAGGACACAGCAAATGGACTTTTTCTTTTAACTTTGCAAAATAATTCAGAGATCTGCCCACCTCTATTAAGCACAGACAATGAGCTAGCTGGTGGTACCCCGTCCTGAAATTACCATTGCTACACATCGGAGCCTAACCTTGCTCTGTTCCAATCCTGGACTCAGGAGAGAGTCTGCCTTTGTAAACATAAACAACAAAACCAGCAAACGTAGCTGAGTGGGATCTCCTGCCATCACCACTCCCCGTCTCTGTCTCCTGCCTCTTTGACATAGCTCAGCGAGGCTGCTTTTGTTCTTTAGCTTCCTGAAGACCCTCCTTTAATTCATATCTCACCCTTATTTGAGAAATTACATGTTTTTGAACTCATGTTTTTAGAGTCCTTTTCCACAACCTTAAAGTCATTTACCATTTTGATGAGACATTAGCCACACCTTTGCCTCCCAGACTCATGATTATCATGGAGTTATTAATGTTAACAGGGAGGATGTTCCTGAGGAACGTAAATTATTATACAAACAAGCTTTACACCCATAGCAACCATTGACTTTCATGGAGGCTCGCACCTGGCTCTGTTCCATGGGCAGGACCCATATTCTGCCCCTCACGGAGGCCGTGCCAGACCCAGCACTGGTGTGGGCCAGAGACATTTCTCCTTTATTGGTAGTCTTTGTGACAAGAAGTCTCACTCACTGAGCCTTCTTGTCAGCACCTTGTCTGACTTTTGGTGGACCATGCTTGTCAAGGAAAGGTCCCTTTGAGCTGGAGGTATAGTTGGTGGTTGACAAGTAGCTAAGGATGCAAGTTCTTAGACCTGGCACTGCGAGAAGACAAGTTCTTCCTGTGTGAAGGCAGGAACAAGCGTGTTGGCCTGTTGGAGGGACAGTGCTTGGCTTCCTTGACTCTGAGGCCATGGATGAGACAGTGTGTTGCTGTGGGCTTGTAGCCTGCAGCGGAGAAGCCACATCAGGAGCTAGTTTCAGAAGGAATGTGCAGGCCTGCTACCTGTTTTGTTGAAGGGATCTGTCGCCTGACCACTCTGCTGCTGTTGCTTGCTCAGTCCGGGGTTGAGATGGTTTGTTGACACAGCTGTGTTTTCCTTCCTTAGGTTTTCCAAAAGCACACATTGGAAGTGTTTTTGTTGTTTAAAATTATCAAGTATCTTCAGAGAAGATTATTTTCTGCCTTCAAAAACTGAAGGGGCCAGGAAACAACAGTGGAGTGTGAGCATCGAAGACACAGTTCCTCGGGAAGGGACGATTGTTCTCCACGTTGGCTGCCTGTCTCTGAAATCAACGCAGGCTGTGGAGGGAAGAATTACCCTGCTTCATCTTGTCTTTTGTCTTGATGTTTATTGTTGGGTGGGCACCTAGCCCAAATATCCCTCCCACCCCCTTCAAGACTCTTAAAGCAGTGGACCAGACCAAGGGGCACACTTGAATCAGGACAAAGAGGGTCTTGGTTTTACCTTTTATTTTTGTCAGGGTAGGTTGCTGTGTATTTTGTTTGGTTTGTTCAAGGCAAGGTCTCTCCCTGTATAGCCCTGGCTGGCCTTAAACTCCACAGTAGCCCTGCCTCCTCCTAGGTGCTGGGATTATAGGCATATAAGCCTGGGGGCTTGTTCCTCAGACAGACAAGGCAGTTAGAAAGGTGACAAAGGCCATGCCAATGTCTGTGGTGTGAGGCTGTGTTGCAACCACACTGTCCGCTTTGGAACCTCTCAGGCCTCTGTCCCTGGGTCAGTGTAACAGCATTTGTACTCTGACCTGCGGTGATAGCCTTTCCTATAGCTCAGGATTTAGGATAGGGAATCACTGTGCTAGAAAAACATACACCCATACATCCATCCACCCATCCATACATCCATCCATACATTGTACTTGTAACTCCATGACAGTGAGACACCATCTTGGCACCCAGGAGTCTTTTGTGAGAACAGCCTGCTTATTTTGTGCACATTGGTCTATTAAGTTAGTCTCATTCTGTGCTACAGGAGGGGACTAAAGTTTAACCACTTATTTTCTACCAAGAACTAGTGTTTGGCTGGATCTGGTGATATATACCTTTAGTCACAGCACTTGGGAGGCAGAGGCAGGCAGAGATCTGAGTTCAAGGCTAGGCAAGCCTGCTTTACAGAGTTCCAGGATACCCAGTGCTACACACAGAAAATGTTAAAGACAAAAACCAACGCAGTGACCGATGTTTCCTAAATCACATGTACCTAGGAAGTGCCTACTAAATTTTGAGCTTGGCTTAATGATTCCCGTCTATCCTGTCCTTAAAACCCACACCAGAGCTCCACATTCTTTTGTTTTGTTTTTCGAGACAAGGTTTCTCTGTGTAGCCCTGGCTGTCCAGGAACTCACTCTGTAGACCAGGCTGGCCCTGAACTCAGAAACCTGCCTGCCTCTGCCTCCCAAGTGCTGGGATTAAAGGCCTGTGCCACCACAGCCTGTCAGAGCTCCACATTCTTAGCCAGTGTTTGCCTTGAGCTTTCCTGTACCCTTGGCTTCATGAGGCCCTGCAAACATGGCTGTGAAGTTGCGTCGGATATCTGGCCAGGCCAGCCGGTGCAGAGTGATGCTGGCCTTTAGTTGCAGCACTACAGAGGCAGAGGTCAGTTAACTGTTACAGAGCACTGGGAAAAGAGGTGACCAAAAATGCATTACAGTCTTGGAGAAACAGTGGCCGTTGAACATTCTGAGAAGTCCTTACCTAACTTAAGTTAGAGAGCACTGTAGTGTTGGGAGTACTGCCTGCTGTGTGACCGGCCCTGGATGAGCTGAGCTAAGGCTTCTATTTTCTGGCTTGCCCAGAATCAAAAGCAAGTTTTTTTCTATACAGTAAAAGATTATTCTTAAGATTTATTTTTGTGTGTGAGTATATGTCATCAGAGTGGGTCCCAATGTGGCCAGAAAGTGTCCCGTGCCCTGGAGCTAGAGTTACTGGCAAAACGAAGGCAGATGTGGAGCTGGGACCAGTTCTAGGCCCTCTGCAAAAGCCAGTGTTCTTAGTGTGTGCCTCCACCCCAAAGGTAATTAAAAGGCCTATTGTGAGCATGGTGACAGATGCTTGCCAGGCAGACCATGAATTCAAGGCTAGCTTGAGTTATACACCCAAGTCTCAGGCCACCCAGGGTTACATAGGCTCTCAGAAAACAAGTGGTGTTGCCCTCTAACCATGAGTTAACCCCCAGATCAGTCGTGGTGCTGTCCATATTGCCAGAGATAGCCAGGTCTACTAGCTACCTATAGAAGATGGAGGAACAACCACTGAGCCTGTTTGAAAGACTGCTGGGAAATTGGGTGTGCTGTCACTATGGGGGCAGACCCTATCTCCAAAAATAGTGGTGAGCTCAGTGGTTAGAAGCTGGTCACCCAGTCCCAGGGCATCTGACACCTAGCACCCAATTTCACAAGTCTTGTGGGGTTGGGGAGAGTGGAAAGGTGGCTCAGGCTGAGAGCACCTATGTTCCTTCAGAAATCTTGGGTTTCATTCCCAGCACCTGCTGCCAAGCCAGAGTTTAACTGAGAGGTGGGGATGCATGGCAGGAGGAGGAAGCCTACTCCCATGGGGGCTGGGGCACCAACATCAAACTGCCTGTCTCCACTACATGACTTGGTTGGTTCTAAGAATCAGGATTTTGAAGATTTATGTATATAAGTTCACTGTAGCTGTCTTCAGACACCAGAAGAGGACATCAGATCCCATTACAAATGTGAGCCACCATGTGGGTGCTGGGAATTGAACTCAAGGCCTCTGGAAGAGCAGTTAGTGCTCTTAACCACTGAGCCATCTCTCCAGTCCCCCAAGAACCAGGATTTCTATGTATCATTCCCGGAAGGAACTTTTTCATCGAACCCAAACGACTGCAAAATTAGAAATGCGTTTTTGGATATTGGTCTCAGTTTATCAGTATCACAATAAGCTGACCCAAGATGTCGTGCCCTGTTAACTGTGACCAGGGAAACTTGTTTCAGTTACACAAATGAGCCAGAACACAGGATGGAGTTAAAATACAGCGTCCAAAAACAAAATTACTGGGCAACATTGAATCCCCCGGGAATACTGGGTCTGGTTGAGGCAGATGCAGAAAGATAGGAAAGGTGGCAAGTGACCAGAAGTCCTCCGGATCTCAGCTGCGAAACACCTCGAGCCTCAGGAACCCCTTGGTCCTCCGTCGAGTTGGGCGGCTGGGCTGCCCCTGGACGGCTCCCCGACGGTCGGAGGCTGCGTCCTCGTGTCTAGGGCGGTGGTGCGGGATGAGGCGGCGGAGCCTGCGTCTTCCCAGGGCTTGGGCCTTCGTGGGAGTAGAGAGGCGGTGGGTTCGCCGTGGGTCACAGTGATGTGGCGTTTCTCCAGGCCCGGGAGCTCCTGGCCCTTCTGAACCAGGTGCAGGAGCTCCGCCAGGGTCACCGAGGCAGGACCCGGCTCAGCGGACGCCAGTGCTCCGCCCGGGCTGCAGACATCGCCACGCACCTCCATGTTCCGCCACCAGCTCACGCCCGGGGACGGGCCACAAGCACTTCCGGGTGGCGTGGGAGCAACCACCTTCGTGCAAAGGGAAGGGGAAGCCTCACACCGTATCAAGGAACCTAGCCCAGGGTAGACCTCCTGAACCCGAGCTGTTTGTGCAGAAGCTGCAGCTTCGGTTAACGTCCAGCTCTAATTCCACAATGTGAGATGTGTTTGGGGTGTGGGGGGCAAATAAACGAACGAAAAAGTGAAGCTTTGCACCCATAGAGACAAGTGTGAGGGGGCGTGGCTGTAAAAAAGCACCTCCCTTCGGCACATTCAGATGCGCGTGCAGGCTGCGCGTAAGCCTCAGAGGGTCGTCTTTGTTTTTGAAGTTGAGTCTCGCGCTAAATTCCAGACTCTGATTCTGTCCTGCTTTTCCCACCCAAGTGCGCGCTCTGCACATTTGTTAATTCTGGTACTAGTAATCAAATCCCTGGTTTTTCGTTGTTTTTGTTTGTTTGTTTCATTTTGCTGTTGTTTGGGATTTGTCTGTTTTGGTTTTGTGGCAGGCAAGGATTCATCATCTCCCACAGTGTCTCCCAGCTCTGATGTTCAGGTTTCTGAAGTCATCAAAGCTAGCCTGACAAGATACAGTGGCCGATGCCTGTCATGCCATCTGCTCAGGCCATAGAGCCAGCCTGAGCTACATAGTGAAAGAGGTAAATAAATATAATAAATGAACAGCTGGATCTGGCACACCTCAGAAATTAGTAAGTAACGGATATTGGCACGTAGCAAGGTTGTTTACCCTTCACTGTAAACAACCCTATGAACCCCAAAAGGTGGGTGAGATGGCTCAGCAAGTAGAGCTGTTGAACTTCATCCCTGTCCCCATGATGCTTTCAAGGTCTCCTGTAGCCAAGGCTGACCTGAACTCACAATATAGTGTGTGAGTGTGTGTGTGTGTGTGTGCGTGTGCGTGTGCGTGTGCGCGTGCGCGCGACTGCGGATCCTTGTCTCCGCAGAATTGTAGGCAGGCCCCCACACCCACCCAACATTTACCCTGGTTTGTGGGCAATCAACTCTGACCCTCACCCCTGCATGGCAGGCGTTAACTGCTGACCATCTTTGGTCAAACCCAACTTTGAACTTCCGGCCCTCCACCTCCCCAGTGCTGGGCTTACAGGGGTGCTCCGCCATGTCCAGTTTTGTGTGCTTTTCGGAATGGAATACAGGAGTTTATATACGTTAGCCAAACACCCTACCAATTGAGTTCCGTGGCAACCCCTCTTGCCCAACCTTCCTCGTGTGACACTGGACCGCTTTAGGGTTTTCATATTGCAGAACTGTGAGAAGTCGTTTCTTCTCTTTTTCTTTTGGGAACTGAGGATTGAACCCTGGGCCTTGCACATTCTAGGCAAGCACTATCACCGGGGTACATCCTGAGCGCAATTTCTTTTCCTTATAAATTAATTACCTGGTGTGTGTTATTCTGTCATGGCACCATAAGATAAAGTGATTTCTATTACTGTCAACTGAAGGCATCTGGGTTCGAACCTTGATGGACAGTATGTGGCCGTGCCCACTGCTCAGTACTGGGGAACGGACCACTACCAGTGGCAAAAGTCAAGGGAGTAGGGCTTATGACAATTTCACTCTGTGTGTAATTTTACAGAAATGGTATAATTCAGCATGTGATGTGCTTTCCATGCTACCTGCCAGATAAAATAAGGAGCCCATGAATTATGATTTTAAGTGTATTTGAAGTGGTGGCGCACGCCTTTGATTCCAGCACTTGGGAGGCAGAGGCAGGTGGATTTCTTTTTTTTTTTTTTTTTTTTTTTAGTTTTTCGAGACAGGGTTTCTCTATATAGCCTTGGCTGTCCTGGAACTCACTCGGTAGACCAGGCTGGCCTCGAATGGCAGGTGGATTTCTGAGTTCGAGGCCAGCCTGGTCTACAGATTGAGTTCCAGGACAGCCAGGGCTACACAGAGAAACCCTGTCTCGAAAAACCAAAAAAAAAAAAAAAGGGTATTTGATCCAGGCCTGCATCCATTCGTTCCTCAGCACTGTGAACTTTGGAACTCACTCTCTCTATCTCTCTCTGTCTCCCTGTCTCTCTGTCTCTCCATCTCTCTGTGTATGTCTCTCTCTGTCTCTCTCTTCTGGAGACAGGGTTTCTACACTTAACAGCCCAAGCTGTCCTGGAACTGGCTCTGTAGACCACACTGGCCTCACCTCGAACTCGCAGAGATCTGTCTGCCTCTGCCTCCCGAGTGCTGGGATCAAAGGTGTGCACCACCACCGCCCGGCTTATCTTTTCAATTTTTTCCCCTTTCTTTTTATTTTGTTATGTGCGTCTATGTCTATGTACCACATGCTTGCAGTACTCCAAAAGGCCAGAAGAGGGCAACAGAACCCTTGGTTGTTAGCCATCATGTGGGTGCTGGGAATTGAACTCTCTGGTCT
>JANHMN010000017.1:57292506-57320194 GCA_030674055.1 Rhabdomys pumilio
GCACACACACACACACACACACACACACACACACACACACAATTGTTTTTGCTTTTATTTTCCTTTCCATTTTGAGGCAGGGCCTCACAGTTCAGTCCTGGCTGGCCTGGAACCCTCTGTTCTGCCGAAAGCACAAGCATACTCCCTAAGCTCAGTTCCAAAAGAAAGCAGAATTCAGGCAATATCAATTCTCTAGACATGGGGGCACTTTCTAGGTTTGAAATTCATTTACTGGTCCCTAAAAAAACAAACAAAACAAAGGGGCTGGAGAGATGGCTCATTAGTTGAGAACACCGGCTGCTCTTCCGGAGGACTGTGGTTCAATTCCCACCCACATGGCAGCTCTCAGTTCAGATTCCCTGGAACTGACACCCTTACACAGACATACATGCAGGCAAAACACCAATGCACACAATAAACAAACAAACACCCAACAACAAAAGACTACAGGTTTGAAAAAAGTCAGCAGCCATGCAGGCCTGGAGGTGACGGACAACGGATCAGAATTCAAGGCTGGCCTGGGCCACATGAGAGCCTTTGAAAATAAGTAAATAAATAAACAAGGCCTTACTCTCTATGTTACCACACATTAGGGAATTGCAGCCAAACTATTAGTTGCTATTTCTCACATCCACCCACTTAGAATAGCTATCCTGGCCCTAGGAATCGGCCAGTATTGGTGGCAGGGCTGTAACCGCAGCACTTGGAGGATTTAGAGCAAGAAGAGGAAGAGTTGTGACTGTTCTGGGCAATGTCATGATATCCTGCTAAGAGAGAAAGAGAAAGAGAGAAAGAAAGAAGGAAAGAAAGAGGAAGAAAAGAAGAAGAAAAAGAAAGAAAAGAAGGAAGGAAGGAAAGAAGGAAGGAAGGAAGGAAAGAAGGAAGGAAGGCAGGCGGGCTGGAGAGACGGCTCCCAGGTTATTAAGAGCGTTTGCCATTCTTCTGGAACACCTGAATTTGGTTTTTATTTGCTTGTTTGGGTTTTTTTTTTTTTTCAGACAGGGTCTTGTCTGGCCCAGGCTGGTCTGAAATTCTCTTTGTACATGAGGATGGCCTTGAATTTCTGACACCGTTTTTTTTTTTTTTTTTTTTTTTTTGGTTTTTCAAGACAGGGTTTTTCTGTGTAGCCCTGGCTGTCCTGGAACTCACTCTGTAGACCAGGCTAGCCTCAAACTCAGAAATCTGCCTACCTCTGCCTCCCAAGTGCTGGGACTAAAGGCGTGCGCCACCACCGCCCGGCTGAATTTCTGACACTTTTGCCTTGACCTCAGTGCTGTGACTGCAAGCACACCTCTCACCTGGTTTATGCTGGTTCCTGGTGGAACCCAGGGCTTCAGGAATGGCAGGGAAGTATGTCATGGACCACCTGCTCAGCTCTTTTGAGGCTATGGGGGGGAAGAAGGGTGCAACACAGTGGGTCCCCATGTCAAAAAATAAGTACCGCCAGGCGTGGAGGGGCATGCTTTTAATCCCAGCACCTGGCAAGCAGAGGGCACCCTTGTAAGTTTGAGACCAGCCTGGGCTATTTTATAGTGGGCCAGCCAGGGCTACTCAGGAAAACTCTGTCTCAAAACCAAATCAATTCAATACTGCCTTCAACCTTGGCCAGAGAAATTTCTTCTGCAAGGAGGAGCAGCTAATGCAGACTCAGAACTGGCCTGGATGCTAAGACTGAGCAACAATTGCTTGCTTAGCTCCAAATAAGGTGTCTATATCAGCCCACACACCGCCCAAGGCCCACGCAACGTCGTGGGAGCAGGGCTGGGAAGAACATGGGAGCCAAAAGATGGGGGAGGCAAGCTGTGAAAATGTTGGCCACCGCCCTCATGAGCACAATGCAGCTGTGGCTGCCTGCACAGGACTCTGACAAGACTAGCCAACATTCCAGCAAGCTCTGCTAACTGGACTCACTGGGTTATTTTAAAAAAAGGAGCCCTCATCAAGGTTGTAGAAAGACAGCTGCGGGATGTGTAGGGAGTGGGGGAGGAGAAGTACGAGTAGACGCATGCATGAAATTGCCAAGGAATAAATAAATTAATTACATAAAGAAAAAAACCAACACCTGGGAGGTGAGGGCAGGAGGAGGAAGGCCAGCATTGGCTTCGGAGCAAACTCAAGGCCAGCTGTACTGCATGAGACTGTCTCCAAAAGAACCAAGGTAGGGCCTGGAAGGATGGCTCAGTAGTTAGCAGCATATATTGCTCTCACCGAGGACCTGAGTTTGGTATCAAGCACCTATGTCAGGTGGCTCACAAGCCTCTATAATTCCGTCTCCAGGGGTCCAATGCCTTAGACACACACAGATACACATACTTAAAAACAATTGTGTGTGTGTGTGGTGTAGTCAGGGTCTCTCTATGTAGCCCCCTGACCATCCTGGAACTCACTTTGTACTCGAGCTCACAGACATCTGTCTCTGTCTCCCAAGTGCTGGGATTAAAGGTGTGCGCCACCATGCCAAGCAATGATAAAAATTCTAAAAGCAGAGGCTTTGGTGTGGGGACATGGGTCAATGGCAGGGTGCTTGCTTAGCCTTCAGGACACCCTAGGGATTCACCCCCCTAACATAACAATTAAGGTAAAATAGCAAGAACAGAGGCGGTTGTAACTATATGGCAAGAAGTTTTCTGAGCATCTTTTAAATTATGGGAACAGCAGTAGAGTCTCCGTGGTTAAGAGCACTGGCTGCTCTTTCAGAAGACCTGGGTTCAATTCCCAGTCCCACATGAGGCTCACAGCCATTGGTAACTCTAGTCCCATGGGATCCAATGTTGTCTTCTGGCTTCCTTGGACACCAGACACATACATGCTACATATATATACATATATACAGATACATATAACCATATAGATATAAGCATATATGTAAGCAAAACACCCATACCCATGAAGGAGGTATGGAAGGAGGAGGAGGAGGAAGAAGAGGAAGAAGAGGAGAAGACGAAAGAGAAGAAGGAGAAGCTATTCAACCTTGGCCCTGCCAGCCATGACCTTGGGCAGGTCACTCTGTCTGAGCCTTGGTTACTCATCTGTGAATTGGAGCAACTGGAGGATGACCTAAAGAGCTGCATGTGGAGTCCCGCCATCCCATCCCCCTGGGGCTCTCTGTCCAGTGGGTGGCAATTGCTCTCCAGTACAGCCAGGGACTAGGCTTGGGAAAGGCCTTGAGAATCTAGAGCTGGTGGCACACACCTTTAATCCCAGCCAGTACTCCGGAGGCAGAGGCAGGTGGATATCTGTGATTTGGAGGCTAACCTGGTTTACACGGTGAGTTCCATGCAAGCCAGGGCCACACAGTGAAGACCTTGCCTCAAAGAGAAGAGCCTCTGAGGACTGTGAAGTATTCTCCAGACAGGAAGGAGGAGGGTATGAGAGGGTGGGCACCTAGCTCCTGGGATAGGAGTGGGGCCTGAGTTCCCTGACACCCCTCCTCCCCAGAGAGAGCTAGGGGTAGGGCAAAGCAGCTGAGGTACAGCTGAGCCTCCTCCCTTAGCCCACACCTCAGAGCTGCAGCTGGGCCTGTGGCCTGGGAATCAGACTAGGGGAGCCTCCTCCCCCAGCAGGTAGCTCACAGCTGCAACTGGGTCATGCCTCTTCACCAGTGGGCCATGGCTAAGACATGGCTGCTGCTTCTCCTGGGCCTCAGGTGTCAGGCTCTACCTGCAGGTAAGTGCCTCTTGCTTTCCCTCCTTGGCTGTCACGGAGTCCATCCCCTGGTACCAGCTGAGCCTCCAGAGCACTGCACGGGACCCATGGTCCTCTGGTCCTGACATCTCATGTCCTTCTCCAGATGGAGGGTCGGTAGGATCTGCTGTCCCTCTTGGAAACATAGAGATGGAAAGGCATCCTCTGCTGGTGATGTCGCCCCAGCTAGTCAGGAGAGGATAAAGTTGAAGGCCAGTCTGGGCAACTTAATGAGGGCTTGTCTCAAAAGAAAATGTAAAAAGAGGGACAGGGAGTGGAGCCAAGTGGTAGAGCACTTGCCTTGCTAACCTGCATAAAGTTTAGGCTCAACCCCAGAACTGACTCATAAAGGGAAAAAGTTGGACAGGAACCCACAGAAGTTGGAGGTTCATGGAGCCAAAGCTGTGCTGTAAACTATAGGTGATGCACTATGGAAAACATTAGGAGGTCCTGAGCTGTCCTGCCAGCCCTCAGGGTATCGCCTTCCAACAGGGACTAGGGTGTCTCAAGTTTTCTTCCAACTCAGGGAAGGCGGTAAGACGGCAGCATCTTGGCAAGCCTTTAGCTCCAGTTAGCCAAGGATCAAACCAAGGATTCCAGACCATCTGAAACATGGGCATGTATGGTGGGAGTCTTGGACTTTTGAGTCAGGGGTCTACTTGATCTAGGCTCACCCCAAGTGTGTCATGGACATTTCCTTGATCAGGAGATGGCTCAGCAGGAGGCCTGTGTAGTGAGAGTCTTGGTTTATTTAAAAACCCAGTAATGTTCTATGAATATGTTTATGTTTTAATCCCGGGTGTGGGATATGGGGCTGCTTCAGTTTGTCCAGGGCTGTTAACTATGATAGTCTCGTGTTGGGGGTGGGCATGATTTTTGTCAACTACAGATCTTTAATTCTGGGAACTCTGGAGAGGGTATGAGGGGAGAGTCCCTAGAGGTGACTGCTGACAATGAAGATTGGGCTTGCCCAAAGGAACTCATCCACCCTAGTCAGCAGGGCGTAGTCTATAAAGGACACGCCCCCTTTCTACTCCAACCTTCTCTCTGTTCTACCCAGGGTTGGGGATTGGAAGGGAGGTAGAGGCCAACTGGCCTGGGCTTTGGGACAGAAGTGTTTGGGGTGAGGAGAGACAATCTGGGAGTCGCTTCAGGAGGCTGAAGGCCCTAGGGCTCACTCCCAGCCTTCTCTAGTTCCTTCATTTGCAAGGCCTTGGTAATATTAACACAAATAGTGTCCCCAAAGCTGGGGTTGGAGAGATGGCTCAGTGGTTAAGAGCACTGGCTGCTCTTCCAGAGGTCCTGAGTTCAATTCCCAGCAACCACATGGTGGCTCACAACCATCTGTAATGGGATCTGACGCCCTCTTCTGGCACACAGGTGCACATGCAGATAGAGCACTCATATACATAAAATAAATCTTTAAAAAAAATAGTATTTCCAAAGATTATTTACCAAAGCATTACATTTGCTATACTCTTCACAGGAGATCGAACCTCAGCCCATTAAGGGGTTTGAGTCAGAGGCCAACCTTGGCTTTGTCTAAGGTCTTGTCCTACACTTGATCTTCTGTCATGTGGGAAAATTTTGGACATTCTTCAAGGCAAAGCCTCTCTGGCACCCTGGGCCATTTCTTTACCCTGGCCACACAAGAGTTCATAGTGTCGGGCAGTGGTGGTGCACACCTTTAATCCCAGCACTTGGGAGGCAGAGGCAGGCGATTTCTAAGTTCGAGGCCAGCCTGGTCTACAGAGTGAGTTCCAGGACAGCCAGGGCTGCACAGAGAAACCCTGTCTCAAAACAAAAACAAAAACAAAAAACCAAGAATATAATTTAAAAAAATAGATTCATTTATTTTATGAGTACATTTGAGTATATATGAATGAGTACATTGTTGTTGTCTTTAGATAACACCAGAAGAGGGCATCGGATTCCATTATACATGGAAGCGCTGGGAATGAAACACAGAACCTTTGGAAGAACAGCCAGTGCTCTTAACCACTGAGCCATCTCCCCAGCCCAGTAAATTTTTTTTTTTTAAGAGGAGGAAAAAGTGGGGCTGGAGAGATGGCTTACTGGTTAAGAGCACTGGCTGCTCTTACAGAGGACATGAGTTTCATTCACATGGTGGCTCACACCCATCTGTGACTTCAGTCCTAGGGGATCTGATGCCCCTTGTAGCCTGTGCAAACACTGCTTGTGTGTGGCACATGGACAGACTTGCTGTCAAAACATTCATACATGTAAAATAAAGTAAAATCTAAAAATAAAAATAAAAAGTAGAATAAAACTCCATGCTGGAGGTCGGGGGCACAACTCTGTTGAGAGAGTTTAACCCCCAGCACTTGGCATGCTGTGTGCTAAATCTTCTCTTTGGGGTGTGTGCATGCCTGTAATCCCAGTACTCTGGAGGTGAGGCAGGAGGATCCCGAATTCAAAGTGGTCCTTGATTGCATGAGGAGTTTGAGGTCAGCCTGGGCTTCATTGTAAGAGGTCTCGTGGGCAGTGGTGACGCCAAGGCTATACAGAGAAACCCTGTCTCAAAAAACAAAACAAAACAAAAAGAGGTCTCAAAAGCAAACCAAGAAGAAGCAGAAAAAAAAATCAGATTTGAATATGGGCAAAGGTTAACCATTTGTTAACTTATATTATTGCTAGCTCACCCCTATACGGCAATATTCTGTCTTCTCATCTCACCCTGGTGCTAGGGACCAAACCTGGGGCTTCATCTGAGCCTCATCTCTTCCTCCTGTCATTCACATTAATTCTTAAATGTCATGTGTGTGCATGGGTGGGTGCATGAGTCTGGCGGTCATAGGACAACTTCCAGGAGTCAGGTTTCTACCAGGAAGGCTCCTGGGTTTGAACTCAGATCTGGAAACAATCCCTTCCTCAGTGAGCCCTTTTGTCAGCTCCCATTTTAAACAGCTCAGCTTAATATGCCTCATGCCACACAGCTCACCCATCCGGCTTCAGCCCCCTGTGTTCTGGGACTATAGACATGGATACCCACATCAGGCTTGGGTACTTGTCCAAGAAGGGACATTCCAGGTATATCTGAAGCTTCCTCTGCTCTCACCCCAGGTCCTCCTCCTCCTCCCTACCCCACCCCACCCCCAGAGGTACCAGCTCTCCTCAGGCAGCACAACATGGTATTATAACCACTTGTTTATAAAGCTAATGCCTTTCCCACAGGACAAAGCTCCTCGAAGGCCCAGGCAATGTCAGTCTCAATTTTATATACGCAGCAGCTGGCAGAGGAAGGAGTCTCTGGGTTGTGGTGGCACACAGCTTTAATCTTAGCACTTGGGAGGCACAGGCAGGGCCACAGAGAAAACCCTGTCTCAAAAGGGAGCAGTGGGGATGGGGCACAGAAAGGATGGAGGAATAGAGGGCTGGAAGACCAGGAGGATGGAGGGTGGATGAATTATAAGAGAAAGGTGGAGATAGCTCAGTGAGTCAGAACTCTGGCTGCACAATCGTAAGGACCTGAGTTTGAATCCTCAACATCCATGTGAAAAACCTGTGCATCGCTCTAAGTGTGCTTATAAACCCAGCACTGGGCAGAGCAGAGACAGGGGGATCGCACTGGGGGCTTGCTGGATGCAGACCTAGCTCCAGGTGCAGCGAGAGACCCTGTCCTAAGAGAGCAAAGGGACAGATGATGGAACAGGTCAGTTAATATCCTCCTGCAGTCTCCATGCACAAACAGAAAGTCCATTCATATCCACACACCTGTACATACACAAACACACATACCACAGACACAGCACATACACACACACAGGAAGTAGAAACTTACGGGTTCTTGGAAAAGTCAGTTGTATTGGATGGTGTAGTGGAGGATATTTAAATCTCCAACCCAAATATGACGGTCAATGAAGACACAACCCAGTAACTGTGAATATATTCTGTAAGTCTAGATTGGGCAGATACCCCTACACTACTCTGTCCCCAGCTATGAGATCCTTATAACTTGAGGGTTTTCCAGACCCTGCGTCTGTCCTTCTACCTCCTGCTTCCCAGTCGTCTTCCTCCTCCATTGTCTTCCGCCAGTCCACCTCCCTGCTCTCTTCCACCAACCTTTATTTCACCTCCCCTTCTGCCCAACCACTGGCTCCAGCCTTTATTTTACAAATTAAGACGGGCAGAAGGTTCACTAGAATTCACCTGTGTAATGACTCACACTTCCTCTGCAGGCCTTCACAGGAGAGGGGAATTAGTATCAAAGTACAGGCGGGGGCTAGCCACACCAGGATGGTGTTCTGCTAACGCCAGCACGAGAAAGAACACGTGAAGAAGGATTCTTTGCTAACTACACACACACACACACACACACACACACACACACACACGTATTGGTCAGCCTTACACCGCATAGCTGAACTCCATTTGTCTTTTCTTTTCTTTTCTTTTTTTTTTTTTTAGAACCATTTTCTAAACAGGTCCACTTCCTCCCATATCCTTTCTTTCCCACTACCCCTGGCTACAAGGGAGGTTAAAGCGTTGAAGAACTATCATTAAGAATAAGGTTTGGCCGGGTGGTGGCGCATTCCTTTAATCCCAGCACTTGGGAGGCAGAGGCAGGCGGATTTCTGAGTTCGAGGCCAGTCTGGTCTACAGAGTGAGTTCCAGGACAGCCAGGGCTATACAGAGAAACCCTGTCTCGAAAAACAAACAAACAAACAAATAAATAAGGGTTGAAAAAATTAAAGTTACACACACTAAAAGGAAAGAGAGAAGGAAAGGTCTCAGCCGGCATCTGGCTACTCTGTGGTTCTTTTCTCTTCCACCCTTCTTCACTCTTTCAATCCCTAACACCACATAGAAGAGAAAAAAGAATAGGAAGGAGGGGTGGAGGCTATTGCTAGACTACTCCGGATACTGCTGGTTAGCGGCACCAAGCCGGGCAAGTTTGCCCTTCGCTACCAGGATATCCAATTTTTTCTTTTGCTTTCTTCTTTGTGCACGACTACTTAGCAAACCATGACCAACAGCAGCCAATCAACAAACAACTAACAAACAATAAACACCCACCCATCTCTCGGAGCCCTAGCATTCATACACCCTCTAAAAAGTCCCCAGAATTCCAAACGTCACACAATTGCAGAAACTATCTGCAGCTGGCAAAACTAAGCCCCTACTAGAGCATGGAGCAAACCACAGTCAGCATCTGTGGAGAATCTGAAGCAGCCCCACATCCCCATGTCCCCCAAGTCCTCACGTCCTCACACCTGGGATTAAAATGAAAGCACATTCCTACTTCTGTTTTTAAAGAAATCAAAATTCTCACTCTTGCAGGCATCGCTGGCACCCCCTTCCCTTCTCTGGCTCCACCCATCACACTGCTGGTGGATGGAAGGCGGCACATGCTGGTGGTTTGCCTGGTCCTCGATGCAGCACCCCCTGGCCTTGACAACCCTGTCTGGTTCTCAGCTGGCAATGGCAGTACATTAGACGTCTTCACCTACGGGCCCTCTCCAGCACCAGATGGCACCTGGACTAGCCTGGCTCAGCTTTCCTTGCCCTCTGAAGAGCTGGAAGTCTGGGAGCCCTTGGTCTGTCACACCAGGCCTGGGGCTGGGGGCCAGAACCGAAGTACACCCCCTCTCCAGCTGTCAGGTGGGTATGGAGCCTGGGGTTCTGTCCCTTTCCATACTGTGGGGCCAGGATATGTGGGGGAAGAGAGGGAGGTGCTGGACATGAGGCAGGAAGAGCATAAGGGTAGACCCTGGCTCCTGTAGAGTGGCTGGAGGCCATGATTCCTGGGCTTTGCAGCTGTGATATACGGTTCAGGTTCCCTCTTGAGCCATTAATCCCAGCACTTGAGAAGTAGAGGCAGGAGAGAAGGATCAGGAGTTCAAAGCTATCCTAGGCTGTACAGTGAGTTCAAGGCCTGCTTGGGCTACATGCGACCCTGTCTCAAAAACCAAAGCAAAAGCAAATTGAGGCTGTGATTTGTGATTGCTAAGAGATATTAATAACTCTCAATGGGTTATTCATAGGTGCATATGTACATTTGTTTTATATCTATAAACAGTTCATATAGATGTAAACAAAGCCTGTAAGCAAACAATAATAAAAAATGCCCCAGTATTACCAACTTTACTCTGTGCCAAGCACTGCTCTAAGTGTTTCATTCTCAGCTTATTTTTATTACTTACCTAGTTAGTTGGTTACTTTTCCAAGACAGGGTTTTTCACACAGCTTCTCTGTGTAGCCCTGGCTGTACTGGAACTCTCTCTGTAGACAAGGCTGGCCTCAAACTCCCAGAGTTCTGCCCACTTATTTTAAGTTTTTAAAAAAGATATATTATTATTTTGAACTCTCCTCTCTCTCTCCTCTCTCTCTCTCTCTCTCTCTCTCTCTCTCTCTCTCTCTCTCTCTCTGTGTGTGTGTGTGTGTGTGTGTGTGTGTGTGTGTGTTTATGTTTTTTGGGGACAGGGTTTTCTGTGTAGCCTGGGCTGTTCTGGAACACACTATGAAAACCAGCAGGCTGGCCTTGAACTCAGACACCCTCCTTCACGCCTCTGCCTCCTGAGTGCTGGGATTAAAGGTGTGCATCACCATGCCCTGCTCCCAGTTTTTTACTGAGGGTGCTGGGGATCCAACTCAGGAAAGCTCCTTAGCAGCTAAGACTTCTCCTCAGCCAAGCAGACTAGGCTGGCTAGCTAGTGAGCCCCGACAGTCTGCCTGTGGGCACCTCCCCCAGTGCTGGATTATAAATGTGGGCCACCATTACTTGTTTGTTTGTTTGAGACACTTTTTTTTTTTTCTGTGTAGCCCTGGCTGTCATGTTTCTTTTTTTTTTTAATGGGTTCTGGGGATAGAACTCAGGTCCTTTCTTTCTTTTTTTGTTTGTTTGTTTGTTTGTTTGTTTGTTTTGGGGGTTTTTTTTGTTTTTGTTTTTGTTTTTGTTTTTGTTTTTTCGAGACAGGGTTTCTCTGTGTAGCCCTGGCTGTCCTCGAACTCACTCTGTAGACCAAGCTGGCCTCAAACTCAGAAATCCACCCGCCTCTGCCTCCCAAGTGCTGGGATCAAAGGCGTGCGCCACCACCGCCCGGCAGAACTCAGGTCCTATGCTTGTATAGCGAGCGCTGTCATGGTTGAGCATTTGGGTCATCTCAGTAATGCCCTGCCTAAGCAGAAGCTGTAAAAGCATAGGTTCCTTGTGGGAGGGGCCTGCCATGCCTCTCAGGGCTGTCAGGCAGAGAGGTAGAAATGGTTCCTTAGGACTTGCTAACAAGTGGGCTCACGATCTCCACATATGTCCATATACCCTGCAAGTTGACCAGGTCTAGGCATAGGTCTGGGACTGTGAGCTGCCCGCCCAGCCCATAGTACTCATTTCCTTCTTAACTAACAGGGGAAGCTTCCACAGACAGGACCTGCTCTCAGGCGCCTCTTAGGGGTAAGTGGTCAGTGGCTGGGAACAGAAGTCTGAGTACTGGTACCTAGCAGGTGGCACTCAGCTCTAATTCAACCATGGGTCCCATGAGGTTGGAGACTGAGACATTTCCACTTAAGAAACTGCTTTACTCAGGGCTAGCCTGGGTTTCAGCCTTCCCTGGGATAAGGTGGGGAATTTGGATCCTAACCTAATTCCTGGACCCCAGTACAGCAGCGCCAATGAGAGCTAAAATAAAGGGCCTGATGGCTCCTTGGGTAGGGGGGTGACAGGCAGTCTCAGTATGAAACCCTGTGTCATTTAATTATCTGAGGTGCTGGGAAGAGCACTGGCTAATACTCACAACATCCATTTCTTGCCCAGAGATACTGAACTCTTTCCTCTTTGTATCAGATGCTGATTCCTGACAGCCTGCCTCCCCTGACAAATAAAATGATGGCTAAGCAGAAAGAAGACACTAATTATTACCAGTAGAAACTAAGGTTAGACAGACACTAGGAAGGAATCTCCTTGGAGAAGGAGATGGAGACAGAGAGAGAGAGAGAGAGAGAGAGAGAGAGAGAGAGAGAGGCCAACACACAAGACAAGACAGGCCCTCCCTGTCCTGGGCTCCTGGGGATTCCTAATGGCTCCTTCTTCTGCAGAGACTCGGCGTCAGGTCCTGAGGTTGAGCGTTGTGCGTCTGCTCCTCTTCAAACTGCTTCTGCTTGATGTGCTCCTGACCTGCAGCCGCCTCTGTGTGCTGACAGGCCAGCACCTACGGCCACCACGCTCATGCAAGTCCCTGCCTCCCACCCACCAAATTTGGACATAGTAATAAGTCTTTGAGCTTAGATCTTACCCACCCCTCTGAGCCCAGGGTGGTGATGCCGAGCACTACTGCTCCCTGGGGCAGGAAACGCAAAGCCCAGGCTGTGGAGAGGCCAACTGGACCCGGAGCTCAAGATCCACCCCCCCTCAGTGTTTGGGGAGGGGTTCTTTTTGTTTTTCTATATGTGGTCTACCTCTTCCTGTAAATAGAGCTATCAGGGACTGGACCCTTGCCTCCCCTCCCAGGATGAGACTTTGGAAGGAAAAGGACTATGTCTCTCTTCAGACAGGACAGGAGGGTGTGCCTGGTAATTGGCTTATATAACACAAGCACATCACAAAGCTTTTCATTTGTGTGTCTGGGGGACATGGTGTGGTACCAGACATAGAGGAAGCAGCCATCTGGGTAGGCTCTCTGGAGAAAAAGTAGGCACCTGGAAATTGCAGAGTGAGTCTGGGGTCTGAGGAGGGGTTGCAAGGCTTCTCTCCTTCTACTACTGTCAGTCACTGGACAAGAGTCCTTTATGTTTCCTGACCCTGGAGAACCTCTGTGAGAGAGCAGAATGGAGCCAGGGGTTCAGGGGGTAACACTCAGCTTCTCACTTGCACAGACTTGACAGAAGAGAGCAGGGCAGGATTCCCGGGGTATCAGGATCACATCCAACACTACCAGCAGAAGTCAGTAATTGCAAACCTACGCACTATTAATTAAAGGTCTTTATTCATTTAACAGATATTCACCCAACATCAGCTAGGAGCCAGGTGCTACAGAGGTTTGGTGTCTTAGGGTTTTACCGCTGTGAACAGACACCATGACCGAGGCAACTCTTTTTTTTTTTTTTTTAAGATTTAAAAAAATTTTTTTTAGATTTATTTATGTATATGAGTACTCTATAGCTAGCTGTCTTCAGACACACCAGAAGAGGGCATCAGATCTCATGACAGATGGTTGTGAGCCACCCTGTGTTTGCTGGGAATTGAACTCAAGACCTCTGGAAGAGCAGTCGGTGCTCTTAACCGATGAGCCATCTCACCAGCCCCCCCGTCAACTCTTATAAAGGAAAACATTTCATTTGGGCTGGCTTACAGATCAGAGGTTCAGTCCATCATCATTATGGTGGGAAGTGTGGCAGTGTGCGAACAGACAGGATGCTAGAGAGGTAGCTCAGAGTCCTACATGAGGTACTTGAGAGTTCTACATCTGCATCCACAGGCAGCAGGAAGAGAGAGTGAGCCACTAGGTCTGGCTTGAGCTTCTGAAACCTCAGAGCCCACCCTCTAGTGATGCACTTCCTCCAACAAAGCCACACCTCCTAATAGTGACACTCCCCATGGACCTATGGGGGCCATTTTTCAAAACCACTACATTTGGCTTTGTTGGGTTCTCTTGTTCCCTAAAGAGAGCCCTTGCATAGAGCTCCCACAGGGGAGGAGAGAGGGATTTACTTCCAACTACACTTACTACTTGTGTGTGTTTGTAGGTGTCCATGGGAGCCAGAGGTGGAGCTGGAGTTATATATAGGTGGTTGTGACCCATCAAATGTGGGTGTTGGGTACCCAACAATCTCTGTGAGATTATCTCAGAGAGATGGATTTCTGATCTGTAAGCCAGACCCAGTGAAATGTTTTCCTTTATAAGAGTTACCTTAGTCATGGTGTCTGTTCACAGCAGTAAAACCCTAAGATACCACACTTCTGTAGCACCTGGCTCCTAGCTGATGCTGGGTGAATATTGCTGATTCCTTTCTCCCTTCCTTCCTTCCTTCCTTCCTTCCTTCCTTCCTTCCTTCCTTCCTTCCTTCCTCTTCTCCCTTCTGCATCCTTCTTCCCTCTCCTTTCCTTCCCCTTCCTCTTCTGAATTTTCTTCCACTCCTGCTTCTTTAAGATCAAGTCTCCATACATAGGTCTGGCTGGCCGCAAACTCACTGAGAACTGAGAACTTCTTGTCTCTGCTTCCTGAATACCTAATTGTGCCCTTCCCCCACTGCCTTGAGCAGGCCTGCGAGCCATTTACCACAACAGACCAAACAACAGTAGGACCTGGAAGGAGGCATTGCATTGCCAGCCTTGGCACCCTGCAGTCTGCTACCAAGCCAAGAAGAATAGACTGCCTGCTGAGCTTGCCTTGACACCTTTGGGCTGCTATCCCCTCACCCAGACAGCTGGAGAAGAGACTCTGGGGGCGTGGCTTCCCCTTTATATGTGAAAGCAAAATATTAAATTCGGGCCTTGATCAAATACGTTGTCTTGGCCCCATGTTTCTCCCGCCTTCCATTCTGCTTTCATTCCCAGTCTTCCTCTCAGGTGAACCCGGTTCCCATAGCCGCTGGTGGCTACACCGAATATATGTGTACATAGTAGAGAGGCAAGGCCTCTTCAGTTGACCCTTGAATTCTTAACTAAATCTAGAGCTTACAGATAAAGACTAGTCTACCTAGTCAGCTTTCCCCAAGAAGCCTATCTCCACAGAACACCGGGGTTACTGGTGAGACACCATTCTTATATATTTATATGGGTTCTAAGGATCTCACTTCTGGTCTTCATGCTTTGTGGGATAAACACTTTAACCACTGAGCCATTTTCTCAGCCTCATCTTCTGCCTCTTTCTGTGGGTCCTTTAGGGAGCAGGGGCACAGCTTCTGGAAATAAAGCTGTCCCCTGTCCCCACAGGAATTGATCCTTCCCCCGTGGCCAGGTTCAGGGAGGGATCCATCTGTAGCTTCAACTCCTTCAGACATTGTTCCTTTTCAGGTGCTGGGCACAGGCTTTATCTTAGAATGTCCCCTCCACAGCCCTTGGTCCAGAAGTTGAGTTTCTTCAGCTTTAACTTTCTTTGCTCTGCTCCTCAACTTTGTCCTGCTCCAGTTGTTTAAATCCCCTCTGTGGCTGAACAATGTCATCTCCAGGAGGAGTCCGGAGTCTTGTGAATGAAGGATGGTGGGCGGGTTCTGGGCTCCCCAAATCTAACAGAGCCTAGGGCAGTTGGAGACATCCTGGAGGCTGTTCCAACCCCGTGTATTGTGACGCTCCACACATCATAGCCCCATCTAGCCAAAGTGCCCTGATACCAACACTGTGTTAGGAGTCAAACCTCACACCAGAGAATTATTGGGAAACATACAGGAGGGTGGCTACCTCTGCTCAGGAGAGTAGCAGCAGAGAACTGAGCAGGAGGCAGGCTTTATATAGAGTTTCTTGGGAGTGGGGTGGAGCTTTCCAGAGTAGCCTGGGATTGGAGAGAGAGATTATATGATCTGATCTTGGAGTAAGCTCAGGGATTAGAGAGATTTTGTGGCCTCATAGTGGGTTTCTCTTCACCCCCACCAGACCTGGCCACTCTCTTGCCTCAAAAGGCTGGAAATGGGTGTTATGGCTCTTAGAGGAGTCTGAGGGATGGGCCTTACAGACAAAACTGCTTTAAACTAGACACTACTGACAACAAAGGACAGGTTGGTCATGGAGGTCTTTGTAAGGGCAGCAAATCCACCCAGTCTTGGAAGGAAACTCGATGGAAACCAAGCTTTATGGACAAAGCCGCACTTGCTAGCAGCTCCCGGGAGTTGAGCTCGAGGCAGTTGAAAGCAATGCTGAGAAGTCAGAGTCCCACTAGGACCAAGGCCTTGGACTCTTGATCCTTCTGCCTCTTCCAAAAGCTGTGGTTCTTCTGTCTTCACCGTCCAAGTCCTGGTGTTATGGAGGGCACCATTCCACCTAACTGACGTTGCCCAGTGTGTACTTGGTGCCAGACTGAGTCCAGGACCTTATGCATACTGGAGCTAACTAAGGTCTATGTTCAGCCAGGGAGCTCTCAACAAGGATCTCCTAGTGCCAGGTACCCTGATGCTGCAGAGGCAGAAGGGAAATATAAATGTTCAAGCCCAGGTTCCTGCCTTTTTAGGAGCTCAGAATCCAAACAAAGAACAGAAGAGACTGAGATATCATACAAAAAAATGCTGGGATGTTTATACATTTGTTCTACACACTTCAACGTGCTTTTGTTTTGTTTTGGACATAGGGCTTCATGTAGCTCAGGCTGTACCCCCTGACTAGCCAAGGATGACCCTGAAGTTCTAATCCTCCTCCTGCCTCCTCTGAATGCTGGTGTTATATAGGCTTGGACCAACACACACCTCCAGGTTTATGCCAGCCTGGAGATGAAACACTAGGGATTTATACATGCTAGGCAAGGACCTAGCAGTGATGGTAGGCCTCAGAGATGTAGGAGGATCACTTGTTTATTCATTATTTCTAGTTTTCATAAGGAGAAATGCAAAGTTACTGGGCATCGGGGCTGTTGTGAGTCCCTAAGTATTTATTAAAGTGAATGCCTGCAATAACATTTAAAAGCTGGTATCTAGTGAGGGTTTGCAACTTTATGAAGAAAGCCATGGATAGGGTTGATAAATTGGCTTAGTGGTTAAAGGAGGCCTTAAGGACCCAAGTTTGAGGCCCAGGACCAACATGGTGGAAGGAAGCAACGATTCCAGTCGTCCTCCAAAATAAATACAGACTTTTTATTTACACCTTAAAGGGGAAAAACATGAAGTCCGGTATGGAGGCACACCTACAAGCAGCTAGATCTCTGAATTTGAGGCCAGCCTGGTTCACGCAGTGAGAATTCTAGGACAGCCAGGGCTACACAAAGAAACCCTGTCTCGAAGATCAAAAGACAGAAAACAAGAAACAAAACCATGAAAGACAGTATGTTATACAGGACTAGAGCGCCCAAGGCTGGTTCATCCAAGGTATGATGCGGTTCTACCCGCTAGGAACTGAGGCCTCCGTTAGATGGCGGTGAGACCGCTATAGGGCGCCAAAGCCACCATCTGCTCTCTGATTGGCCAAGATAGAAAAAAGATCGTTTTTTCCCATTGGCTAGAAAGCAGACGCCGAGCGAACCCATTGGTTGAGTCGCCCGCGGGCCTTGGTCCGTTTCGAAAGCCGCTAGAGGCTACGGGGCGAGGAGGCGGGGCAGGGCCCGCCGTTGCCGTGGTTACACCGAGGCACGTGTGCAGTCCCGGAAGCGGCCGGGGGAAGCTGCTCTGTGCGCGCTGGCGGAGGAAGCGCTGCCGGGTCCGCTCCGCTCGGGGTCCGGCCGGGCCATGGAGTCCATGTCTGAGCTCGCGCCCCGCTGCCTCCTGCTTCACTTGCTGCTGCTGCCGCTGCTGCTTCTTCCTACCCCGAAGCTGGGCCCGAGCCCCGCCGGGGCCGAGGAGACCGACTGGGTGCGATTGCCCAGCAAATGCGAAGGTGAGGGGGCGGGGCCGCGGGGCGTAGCCAGCCCGAGGGGCGGGAGGGGGCGGGGCCTGTGGGAAGGGTCGTGGCCTGGCAGCTTCTGGGCTGGGGTCTCCCTGGGCCACTTAGTGCCGGGACTCTCGGATAACCTAGAGGTTCCAGCCTTTGGGCCGGCCCGGGGGTAGCTGCTCATCAAGTCTAGAGGTGGGGGTGGAGGGAAGGTTTCATAAAGGAAGCCTGCTTCGAAATTAAGAGTTGGCTGGGAAAAGGAACGTGCAGAGGAACCCACTCCGTGGAAACCACAGAAACAGGCAGATGAAGATGCCCTGTCGGCCTAGAAGGCAAAGGGCGAGTTTGAGGAACTGAGAAGGTCCTTATGACATAGAAAAGGGAACCTTAAAAATTCCCCATTGTGCTTTCACTGCAACCTAATTTGTGTATGGTTTTTTGCTTCTTGAGGACCTGGACTGGGTTGTAAATATTTATTGGCAGACAGAAAAGGCATTTGAATTACATAGGATTATATGGAGGGGCCGTGAGTGTATGTGGAGAGAGGAGATTCGCACTCACAGGATGAAGAGGTCACTTTGCGAAAACATAGAGCGCAGAGGAGACTCAGGTGAAGGAGGTGGATTTTAAAATTTGAGAGGACAAGGAACTGAGACCTTCGTTTTGTTCCGCTGTTCATTTTTCAGTTTCCTCTCAGACCTTTGCAGCTACTGCCCTTCTTCCTTCATCCTCGAGGGTCCCCTCCCCCAAGTATTCTGGAAATCCATTTTATGTTAATTCAAAGCCTGCACCCGGCAGATCTACACAGGCCAGATGTTCCGTAAGCACTGGGAAGTGGGCCTGTTGGTTTGAGACACATTAATCCTCCCATTTGAGCTGTAAAATGTGAGAATGGGGGCAGGGGACATGGCTCAGTGGGTAGAGTGATTGCCCCATACACCCGAGGATCTGAGTTCAGATCCCCAAGACAGACTTAAAAAAGCCAGATGTTGTAATAATATTCGTGTACCTGTTATCCTAGCATCTGAAGACCAGCCAGTCTAGCCAGATCATCATGCTCCAGGTTCAAGTGAAACCTTGTCTGAAAAAAAAAAAAAGAAGAAGAACAGTATCGGAAAGGAACTCTGGCCTCCATGAGCTTACCCACGTATTCGCACATACATACACACACACACACACACACACACACACACACTACATAGGATTTTTTGTTTTTAAGTGAGACTCGCTAGAGTTAACGTAAACTCACTGGAAGATACCTGATAAAAGGTCTCACCTGTTCTAGGATGCATCCCTTACACCCTCCTCTAGTCTTGGGAGTTTTGTCTTCTTTCTTTCTTTCTTTTCTTCAAGACAGGGTTTCTCTGTGTAGCCCTGGCTATCTTGGAACTTGCATTGTAGACCAGGCTGGTCTCAAACTCATAGATCTACCTCCCTCTGCTTCTAGAGTGCTGGGAGTAAAAGTGTGCACCACCACCGCCTGGCTTTCCTCCTTCTCATTCTTTCCTTCTTTCTTTTTTCCTTTTAAAGTTTTTAAAGGTTTTTATTTATGTATGTATTCTATGTATATGAGTGCTCTATTTGCATGAGTGCCTGCATGATGGAAGAGGGCATAGACAGAAGAATGCATCGGATCCCATTAGAGATGATATGAGCCACCAAGTGGGTGCTGGGAATTAAACTCAGAACCTCTGGAAGAGCAGCCAGGGCTCTTAAAGCTGAGCCATCTCTCCAGCCCCCATCTTTCTCCTTTTTTTATTCACAGCCCAAGAAGCTCATTTCTTTTCCTTAGGAGACATCCATAGATGGAGAATCCTAGAGCTGGCAAGGATCTTACAGACCATTGAAGCCCAAACTCATTGTGTAATCAGAAGAGATTATTTTCAGTCACGGAGCGATTTGGCAAAGTCTGACCCTCAGGCACCTCTTAATCCTGTATTTATTTATGTTTATTAGTATGCATCTTTATTGTTAATTGCTGACTGTTGCCTGGCTCTCAGAGCCTGCCTTCAGGCTTAGTAGTCTAAGTGGAACAGGCCTCAGCACAGAGGAAGGAGAACCTGCCCAGAGAAAGTGGGTGGCAGTCAATGGGGGTCTGGAGTCCATGCCATGGGTCTCCCACAAGTCTGGTTTATGTCTAAACTGGGTCTTACAGGGATAATGGTTCCCAGAGGCCCAGCAAAGGCAGGAGCATGTGTGAGTAGTTAAGAACTTTCTTGGGGAGATTTAATGGAGTGTCAGGAGACTGGGTCAGAGAAGCCTCTAGAGGCTTTAAACACTTTTCCCAGAGCCATGGGTGCATCAGGCCCTGAGGGTGATGGCCTCCTTGTTAATTGCTGACACGCCTTTCTCTTTCACACAGAGCATGTGCACAGGTGGGGCCTCATTCACCACCTCTGTCCCCAGTGCTCAGCACAGGACAACTGCCTAATAACTGCTTGAGGAGGGTAGGAAGAAATAAGAGAATACTTGCACACAACAGTAGGCCTTGGCAGCCAGAGAGAATTGGTAGGAAACACATGAAGTCAAGAAATAAGACAGCCTAGCCTTTAATCCCAGCACTTGAAAGGCAGAGACAGGCGGATATCTGAGTTCCAGGCCAGCCTGGTCTACAGAGTGAGTTCCAGGACAGCCAGGGCTACATAGAGAAACCCTGTCTTGGGCTGGAGAGATGGCTCAGTGGTTAAGAGCACCAACTGCTCTTCCAGAGGTCCTGAGTTCAATTCCCAGCAACCACATGGTGGCTCACAACCATCTGTAATGGGATCTGATGCCCTCTTCTGGTGTGTCTGAAGACAGCAACAGTGTACTCATTCATAAAATAAATAAATCTTTAGCAAAAAAAAAAAGAGAGAGAGAGAGAGAGAGAGAAACCCTGTCGAAAAAAACAAAAACAACAACAACAACAAAAAGAATAAGACAGCCATCTCTTATTTCTCTTCTTGCCCCTGAGATGTGTTTTACATCTCAGGGGCAAGAAGAGAAATTTAATATGAACTATTGGGCGATTCCCATTAATTTCCTGAGTATCAGATTGTATTTTATGGTTACACAGAAGTTCATGTTTACAGGAAGCGCATTATGATATGTAATTGTTTATAAAGTATAATTGTTGAGATTGATTATTAAATATTAGATACTGCAGGGCAATTCATTAACAGGTGTTCATTGTGAGTAGAAGGATAACATTTTTCATTCTATTCTGTCAGCTTAATGTACATGAATGTTTTATTATTTTCTAAAATTTTGTTTACATTTTCTTACTTATTTGTTGGGCAGCTGGAAGGGTAGACGGGCACGTACCACCTGTGCCTGTGGAGGTCAGAGGGCTACTTACATGAGTCTCCTCTCTTCTCCCACCTTGTGGGACCTGGGGACAGAACTCTGGTCACTGCGTTTGAGAGTGACCCCGTTACCTGCTGGGCCACCTCTCCAGCGATTATTTTTATGTGTAAAGATTTTTATTTGTAAAGATTTATTCAGTGTGTATGTATCTCCAGGCACGTATGTATATATGTATGTATGTATGTATGTATGTATGCATGTATGTATGTATGTGTGTATGTGTGTGTGTGTGTATGGGTATATGTATTGTGTGTGTGTGTGTGTGTGTGTGTGTGCCTGCCTCATTCATTGCAGTGTTTGCAGAGGCCAGAAAAGGCATTGGTTCCCCCGGAGTTAGAGTTAACTGATGAGTGAGCTGCCACGTGGGTGCTGGGAACAGAAGCCAGGTCCTCCGCAAGAGCAAGTGCTCTTAGCCACTGGGCCCCTTTACCCAGCTCTGCTAATTGTTTAGGACTAATTTTTTTTTTGCTCTGATGTCCTGGATTTTGTTTTGTACAGAAGGCTGGTCTTGAACTCACAGATAGACCTGCCTCTGTTTCCTGAGTGCTGAGATTAAAAGTGTGTGCTACCACACCTGGCTATGTTTGAACGTTTCTTCCGGTCACCTGTGTTGTTTAGGCTGGCCTTGAATTTATAGTCCCCTTGCCTCAGCTTCCTCAGTAGTTCTGAGTAGACGTATTAGCCTTTTTTCTTTCTTTTTTTTTTTTTTTTTTTTTTTTTTTTTGTAAAGTGATGGGAGTTCCGGTATATGGGCTGGGGACGGACATAAAACTGTGTACTCTACTTGTGGCCAGGAACTAATTAATTTCCAAACAGTATCGGTTTGACCCAGGCTAGGAAGGACACCCACCTGGTTTGTTTGGCTGCCTGCTGGCCTCCCAGAAGCTCTGTGCACTCAGTGGCCACCCTGTGTCTTCCTTCTCCAGTGTGCAAGTATGTTGCCGTGGAGCTGAAGTCAGCTTTTGAGGAAACTGGAAAGACCAAGGAAGTGATTGACACAGGCTACGGCATTCTGGACCGGAAGGCATCTGGAGTCAAGTACACCAAGTCGTAAGTGAATAGTGTGGCCTGGCATGCTGTTTGTTTTTGTTGGAGAGGGACTGGGGAAGCAGGGTTGGGGTTCCTATTTTCTTGTATCCAGGCGCGCACACAACAAGGTCTTTGGTCATAACAATGGACACAGTTTGTCCACTGATTCTGCCACTAACAGGTTAGGTGACCTTCATAAGTCCTTTCTCTGTGCCTTAAACTTCTCATCTAGAAAAGTGAGACCAACAGGAGACCTGAGGAATCCCAGCCACTCGGATCTCACGATCCAGTGGGATTTATTTAAAAATTGCTAACATGGAGGGCCAGAGACCCTCAGCGGTTAAGAGCATTGGCTGCTCCTCTAGAGGTCCTGAGTTCAATTCGTAGCAACCACATGGTAGCTCACAACCATATATAATGAGATCTGATGCCCTGTTCTGGTGTGTCAGGGACAATGTGCTCATATACATTAAATGAATAAATAGATCTTTTAAAGAAAAAATTGCTAACCTGGGATTACCAGAGTTTTGTTTTTTACATACTTAGTTAAGTGAGGCAGGGTCTTCGTAGCTGTGGCTGTCCTGCAATTCAGTGTATAAACCAGGCTGGCCTCGAATTCCGACATCCATCTGCCTCCAGAGTACTGGTATTAAAGGTGTGTGTCAGCTGGATTACCAGATTTTTATTTTGGCCAATACAAATAAAAACAAAACCACTTTGTGTCAGTTAAGATCATGTCAGTTAAAATGACATGAGGTGGGCTGGAGAGAGGGGTCAGCACTTACAAGCACTGTTTGCTCTTTGAGGAGCCCTGCTTTAGTTCCCAGCACCACACAGTCATCTGTAACTCCAATCCCAGGGATCCAGCATCCTCCTCAGGCCTGTTCAGGCACTGCATGCACGTACCACACAGACAAGCATGCAAGCAGAACACTCATACACATAAAATAAAAAGTTAGAAACTTTGAAATGGCACAAGGGCCAGCAGGTGGTTCAGCAGGTTTAGATACTTGTCAGCAAACCTTACACTCACACAGACATACACACAAGAAAATGCAATTTATAAAAGCACCAGGAGCGTGCTGGAAAGCAAGCTCAGGCCCACGACAGGTGTTCTCAGCCAGGCAGTCATAGTGTGCACTCAGGAGACAGAGGCAAGCAGATCTCTGGGAGTTTGAAGTTAGCCTAGCCTAGTTCTAGGACAGCCAAGGCTATACAAAGAAACTGTCTTGAAAAATAAACAATGGGACAGTGGTTTCCCCTTCCTGATGCTGTAACCCTTTAATACAATTCTTCATGCTGTGGTGACCCCCAACCATTAAATTATTCTCATTGCTACTTCATAACTGTAGTTTTGCTACTGTTATGAACCATAATGTAAATGTCTGGTACGCAGGGAATCTGATGTGAGAGGGTTAAACACCTGCGAAGGGGCTGAGACCCATAGGTTGAGAATGCTGCCCTGGGAAGACTCGATGCTCCCCCAGGAGACGGAAGTTCAGGTCCTCGCATCCACATCAGGTGACACAACCACTGCAGCTCCAGTGGCAGGGAGTTTGATGCCCTGTCCTGGACACCTTGGCACACCCATGCATGGAACATACACACAGACACAAAACCTAAACTAAAAACTTTTTTGCTTGTTTGTTTTTGTTTTTGTTTTTTGAGACAGGGTTTCTCTGTGTAGCCCTGGCTGTCCTGGAACTCACTCTGTAGACCAGGCTGGCCTCCAGCTCAGAAATCCTCCTGCCTCTGCCTCCCAAGTGCTGGGATCAAAGGTGTGCGCCACCACTGCCCGGCCTAAAAACATTTTTTAACAGAAAAAAACAGAGGACATGTTTTGCCATCTGAATGATACATGTCTAGGCACAGTGAGCCTACCCATCGCCCTTCACTTGGAAAAAAGCAGAGGCAGGAAAGTTCTGGGAGGTTTGAGGCCTCCTGGGTCTGCCCGGTGAGTTTTGGATCTCCCAGAGCACAGAGTAAAACAGGAGGGCAGTGGAACTAAATGGTGTGTGCTGGGGACAGTATGGCAGACCTGTTAACCCAGCCGGGAGGCGGAAGCAGGACCCCGGCACATTTGTGGTCATGCCCTACTTGGGCATGGTGTCCTGTTAATTACCAGTTTGTCAGGAATCCCCTAGGAGAAGGGCCTCTGCGTGTGTCTGTGAGGGATTATCTAGATTAAGGCTAGCCTCTGAGAGCCTGTGGAGATTTATGATTACAAACCACTAATTATTATGTGGCAAGACTTTTGACTTTTTTTTTCCCTTCCTTTCTGGTTTTACAAGAAAGGTTTCTCTGTGTAGCCCTGGCTGTCCTGGAACTCACTCTGTAGACCAGGCTGGCCTTCAGCTCATAGGGATCTGCTAGCCTCTGCCTTCCAAGTGCTGGGATCAAAAGTGCGTACCACCACATACAGCTGTATTGTTTAGTCTTAAGTAGTGAACTCTTAAGTATACAGAAGGAGGGGGGGAGTAACAGATAGGAAGGAAGGAAGGGAGGAAGGAAGGAAGCCAGCCAATAAGCACAACATTCAGTCAGGTCTCAGAGCTTCCAGGAGAAATCCACTAGGGAAGCCCTTAAGGTGGCCAGCTGGAGTCCTCCATCGGAAGTCCCCTGCAGACTGCTGTCCCTCATGCTAGGCTTCCAAGTAAAAGAACAACAGATAGGAACAGTCAGATCAAGCTCTCAGCAGCAGCATCCAGCAGGAAGTAGGAAGTTGAGGCAGTCAGCTGGAGTTCCCAGCTCAGCTGGCCGGGACTTCCGCTTCTCTTTCCCACTGCAGACATTTTTATTTTATGAGATAAGCAGTGGTAGCATCTGTTGGAAGTAGTTTATCTCTGTGCTCCAGGCACACAGTGCAGAGCCCCCAAGACAAGTCTCTAGGCAGGCCCACTTTATTGTCTTTTTCTCCCTGCCACAGAGTTGGGGACCAGCCCATCCCCAAACAAGACGCCTTGAGGACACTTTGAGAAACACATGCCGGGCGGTGGTGGCGCACGCCTTTAATCCCAGCACTTGGGAGGCAGGCAGGTGGATTTCTGAGTTCGAGGCCAGCCTGGTCTACAGAGCGAGTTCCAGGACAGCCAGGGCTACACAGAGAAACCCTGTCTCGGAAAAAAAAAAGAGAGAGAGAAACACATGCTGACATGAATGTGTGGTGGGAGGCACAAACCTGCTTTCAGGGTTAGCATCTCAGAGAGCTGGCGGTTTGCGAGTGTGATGTACATTACACCGTGCTCAGTGCTACAGTCATGTCTAGACTACTCGCTGTTTGCTTCCATGGGATTCTCCTAAGACAGGGCAACAACCAGATAGGTAAGTCTTAACAGCCCGACAGGTGAGCTTGGCCATGCTCAGAGAGGACGAGGTCATGACCCGAGGGGTGCAGACAAATGACTTGAGAGAAACGGTCTCTGGGTGCCCTGGGCTCACCTTTAATCCCGGCACGGCACGGAGGACGCAGAGGCAGGTGGGCCTCCCAACAACAGAAGGAAAGCAGTGGCTAACGGTTGGGGGTGGTTGTAGGCAAAGTGCCTGCTGTGCAAGGGAGGCTTTGACTCTGGTCCTCGGCACCTACATGACGCCAGGCAGAGTGGTGCTCACCTCTGACCCTGGTGGTGGGAGGGCCGGGCTGGACAGAGCCCTGAGACTTGCTCCTACCTCAGTCTAGTCCAGAAGGGAAGCTGCAGATTGAGAGAAACCCTGTCTCAAAACACGCAAAGTGATCAAACACACGCCCGCCTGATGTTGATCTCTACATGTATGTGTGTGCATACATGCGTATCTGCACGTGAGTGCACACACAGGAATTTGTTCATACACATGGTTAGTAGACGGGCATGGTACCACATGCTCAGTAGGCAGAGGCAGGTTGAGTCTCAGTTTGAGGCCAGGCTGTTCTACACAGAGAAACCCTGTCTCAGGAAGAAATTAAAGTGGTTAATAAGTTGTTTCTAAGGAGCATTGGGAAAGACCTGTTCATGACGTCTTCACTGATAGTGACAAGTTAAAAGTCTATTTTAAAACAGACTGATGCATTTTACGTTATAGGGAAAAAGTAGAAGTAGCCAAGGACTTGTCTGTTATGCCTGATGTCCTTGATTGGATTCTTAGGACCACAGATCTTCCAAGCTGAGCCGGAGGACTGGCTCAGCCGTTCAGAGTACTCACAACTCTTGTAGAGCACCCGGCTTCAGGCAGCTTACAGCCACCTGTTGTGCGCGCGCGCGCGCACACACACACACACATACACACAAATAGATTTTTTTTTTAAATAAAGATAAACTGATTTAGGGTTAAACTCAGTGATAACCTTTTGTCCTAAACAAACCAAGATACTTGGTTTGATCCCATAGACACGCGCACACAGACCCTTCCCTTAGATCTGTTAAAATGTCGTCTCTTTGGTCTGTGTTCCAGCATTTCAGAGCCCCCAGGCCAGATGACCTATCTTCCTTCCAGCTCTGCCTTCCCGTTGGTGAGATGTGCAGGTCGGGCAGCAGGGCTGGAGGGACGGACCACAGCTCCATGAGGAGGGAGGGGAACTTAGCGCCTCTCCTGCTGCTGTCTCGGCAGGGACTTACGGTTAATTGAAGTCACTGAGACCATTTGCAAGAGGCTTCTGGACTACAGCCTGCACAAGGAGAGGACTGGCAGCAACCGGTTTGCCAAGGTTGGCTTTGTACTTGTGCCTCATTCCCTTTGGGGCCAGGCCCTCATGAGTCTAAGTGTGTCTGCTGGTATGTGTGTGATTGGCAGGTCATGCCTGGGACCCTCCTCCTTTCCCTCTCTTAGGTTCTTGGATAGCTGTTGGTACTCCTCAATGAGCCCTGACTCTACAGTGACATGAGGTATATTTCTCCATGTTAGGCACAGACAGAAATACCCCATGTTGGCAGCTCACCTGGGTATCAAAACCACTAGGAGTCAGCAAGATTCTCACAGCAGTGTGAGGAGAGGTGTCAGAAGACAGAGACTTGAAGGTACTACAGTCACTTGCCTCTCAGATGGAACAGGAGGATACGAGTCAGGAGTTCAAAGCTAGCCTCAGTTCCATAGCCAATTTGAGGCTAGTGGAGGTACATGAAACCCTGTCTTTAAAAAAAAAAAAAAACAGGTGGGAAACAGTGATTATCACTTCCTTCTGCCAGCCACCCAGAGCCACCTCCTCAGACCCCTGCTAGGTGCCTGTGTATGCAGCAGCTTTTCCCTGGAGAAGGAGCTGGTTACAGCAGGCTCTTACCTGTCCCCTCGTCTTCTGTGCCTGCCACCCACGTTTGCCCCGAGTTCCCTTCTGTCCGAGGATGTCCGCCATAGCCCCTCAGCCCCCAGAACATTTCAGGCAGAGGTTTTGGATTTGTCTTTAATGCTCGTGGTTTTAGTTAGTTGATCCATGATTGCTTCCATAAAGAGAGTTTCAAAGTATTTTCTCCTGTTCAAGTACAATGTGATTCACCTGTTCATCCCAGAATTTAGGAGCCAGGATGACCTTGAACTTTGAGGCCAGCCTGGGCTACACTGGAGACAAAGAACAAAAAGAAAACAAATTTAAAAATGGTAGCAAACTGTTAGAAACAGTCCATAAGGCATGGGTGTGCTAGGTTATGCGTGTGATGCTGTTCAGAGAGTGAAACTGGGCCGCGGGGTGCACAGCAGTGGGGTGCACAGCAGTGGCCGGCACTCAAGACACAGGCAGGCGGATCTCTGAGGGTTTGTTTTTTTAAATATTTATTTATTTCATGTATATGATGAATACACTGTGGCTGTCTTCAGACACACCAGAAGAGGGCATCAGATCTCATTACAGATGGTTGTGAACCACCATGTGGGTGCTGAGAATTGAACTCAGGACCTCTAGAAAAACAGTCAGTGCTCTTAACCTTTGAGCCATCTCTCCAGCCCTGGATCTGTGAGTTTTAATCCAGCATAGTTTGCATAGCAAGCTCTAGACCAGATAGGGCCACATAGTGGGATTCTGTCTCCAGAAAAGTGGGGGAACCATGAGGTGCAAAGCCTGTTATTGCTTATGTAGAAAAGTCAGGCAGGTGTGCATTGGGTTTTCTTTGTTTTTCATAAGCCAGGCTGACACTCTTATCACTAAGCTCTGCCCAAACCCTGTGTGTGTGTGTGTGTGTGTGTGTGTGTGTGTGTGTGTGTGTGTGT
>JANHMN010000017.1:57320204-57357150 GCA_030674055.1 Rhabdomys pumilio
ACCAGACATGCACACGGGGCAAGCAAAACACACATACAATTAATGAATCTGATTTAAGAGAAAGAAAGAAAAAAAGAAGAAAAAAAAGGCACTTACAACCCTTTTTTATCCAAGAAATTTTTACGCCACCCTAGGTATTTAGGAACAACAGATGTATAGACATCAGACAGCACTTAGGCCAGGGAGATGGTTCAGTGGGTGAAGTATAAGGTCCTGAATTTGGATCCCAACACCCATAAAGCCAGATGCAGGAGGATGTGTCTGTTACCCCAGGGCTCCTGTAATGAGGAGGGAGGGGCCACAGGACACTCCCCAGAAGCTCCGGAGCCAGCCAGTCTGGCATATACATCAACAAATGAGAGACCCTGTCCCAAACAGGGTTGAGGGGAAGAGGAGACCCAGCACCCAAGGTTCCCTCTGTCTCCACGTGTACATCCACAAACATAAAGCATACAACATACCCACAGATCAAACACAAAGAAGTAAATATTGGCCAAATGTTTGGTATTGTAGGGCATCCTGTCCGTCTTCAATGGTTTTTTGGAGTTAATTTCTGTTTTGGCTTTGTGGTCATGGGTCCTGAGACCTCTGCTTTACATACCTGCGTCTCCACTATGACAGGAGCTTGTGTACAGCCATTTCAGAACATTGAGATTCTGTCCTGAAACCAAGTCAGTCTTTACTGAACATTTTCTATGAAACTCGGGGCAAGTTTCTATGAAACTCAAACAGCAGGGGCTTTTGTTTGCTTGTTTTGATTTTTGGTTTTTAGAAACGGCTTTTCTGTGTAGCCCTGGCTGAGACAGGGCTTTTCTGTGTAGCCCTGGCTGAGACAGCACTTTAAGACATTTACTTACCTACTTCTTTGTTTATGTATTTTTAGCCAGAGTCTCTCTGTGACATAGCTCTGGCTGCCCTGAAACTCACTATCAGGCTAGCCTCAAACTCCCAGAGATCCATCTGCTTCTGTCTCCTAAGTGCTGAGATTAAAGCATGGGTCATCATGCCCATCTTATTTTTGTTTTATTTTTCTAATTTTCAGACAGGATCTCACTATATGATCCTGGTTGGTCTAGAACTCAATATTTAGATCAGGCTGGCTTTGAACTCTCATAGGTCCATCTGCCTCTGTCTGCTTCTGGAACCCTGGGATTAAAAGTCTAAGCTGCCAGTTCGAGCCTTAAACTGCAATTAAAAACAAACAAACAAACATTGTAACATAATACAACCAAAAATATTTATTTGGTATTTACAGAATAAGGAATGGCAATTGGAAAATATCTGAAGTCTTGAATAGGAGTGTCTAGCCATCAGGGAAGGTGCCAAGGACATCTTATATTCTGGGAATGAAATCTAAGTTCACAAGGGCAGAGAGTATCTGCAGATAGCTTTGAGCGTCCAGGGGTGAGAGGACAGGTTGGGGTGTGTGTAATTGGGTGGTGGAGAGCCAGCCTGAAGAGGGAGAGAGGCCAGAGCCGAGGACAAGCAGCCTTAGATGTATGCACACGTATCAAACATCAGGAAGAGGGAGGTGGAGGCAGAGATGGTGCTGCATCCTGGGTCTGGTCGCCTCTTCAGGGTATGTCGGAGACCTTTGAGACACTGCACAACCTAGTCCACAAAGGGGTCAAGGTGGTTATGGACATCCCCTACGAGCTGTGGAATGAGACCTCGGCGGAGGTGGCTGACCTCAAGAAACAGGTACGGGCCCCTCAGCCTGCACTCGGTGGGGTGGGCAGGACTGGCTGGCCACTGAGGAGGGCCACCCAAAGCCATTCCTTTGTTTGTTTATTAGAGATAGGTTCTCATTGTGTAGCCCTGGAACCCAGTATATATGTAGACCAGGCTGGCCTCAAACTCACAGAAATATGTCTGCCTTTACAGCAAGAGTGTGGGGGTTAAAGGCATGCCCACCATACCTGGCACCTTGGTACTTTTGTGGATCATGGTGTTGTAGCCAAGTGCCCTTCGAGGGAGTTGGGTGCCAGGCCCCGCCAGTCCCTAGTGCTGTCTTTACAGTGTGACGTGCTGGTGGAAGAGTTTGAAGAGGTGATTGAGGACTGGTACAGGAACCACCAGGAGGAAGACCTGACTGAATTCCTCTGTGCCAACCATGTGCTGAAGGGCAAAGACACCAGTGAGTTGGGGCAGGAGGAGGCAGGGTGGTGTTTATCATCTGGTCCCTTGGGGGAGGTCGAGAACATGGGGCAGGGAAATAAAGGGCTTTTAACTCAGGGAGATTGAGAAAGTGAGGTGAGGTAACGGCACCAGGCCCAGGAACAGACAGGAGCTTGGTGGCCGCAATGAGGCAAGTCTCACGGAGATGGGTGGAAGGCACCCCTGTAACTGCTCCTCCCAGCACCCCCTTTCAGTGCTGCTCCCAAGCAAGCTAGGCCTGAGGCCTTTCTGTACCTTCCTTCAGGTTGCCTGGCAGAGCGGTGGTCTGGCAAGAAGGGGGACATAGCTTCCCTGGGAGGGAAGAAATCGAAGAAGAAGCGCGGCAGGGTCAAGGGTGGCAGTGGTGGCGGCGGCGGCAGCAGCAGCAAGCAGAGGAAGGAACTGGGGGTTCTGGAGGAAGACGCCAACCCCGAGGAGGAGGAGGGTGTGCAGAAGGCATCTCCCCTCCCACACAGCCCCCCTGATGAGCTGTGAGCCCAACTTCATATCCTTGAATCAAGACCCTGACTTCAGAGCTGAAAGCTTGGGATAGTGTGGCTCCAGCAAGGATGGTTGCTGTCCAGCTACAGGTCTCCTCCCCTGGCTGTGCCCTCTTCCTTCCCTTGAACAGCTGCAGGAGTTGGAAGGATCTTGGGTGCTGGGAGACCCCCTCCAAAGGAAAGAGGAGGAGGTTGAGCAGAAGGCAACTCTCTTTCTCTACAGCCCCCTTCATGAGCTCTGGGTCCCACCCAGCATCCCCAAGCTGAGACTCCTGACCTTGAGGCGGAAGAGCATAAGACACATACGATGCTCTTGGCGCCCCCTTCAGCCAGGAAGGACTCAGTGCAGCCTCAGCAGCCAGGCCTGCCTCTTCCCTGCAGCAGGCATTCGCTCCTTGTCGAGTTGTGAATTTCAGAATTTCCAGGATGAACTCAGGAGGTGTGCCACGAAGGGACTGGACGCCAGAGCCAGAGCCACGCCAGAGCCTGCAGAGAGGGCACCTAACCTGACCCCACTGGGAAACAAAGCTGCAGCCCACCCATTCCTCCTGAGGGCACCTCATGCTCTGTCCAGCCTGTCTCCCAGGGCTACCAGAGTAAACACCTTTTGGCCTTTCCATTTGGTTCCTGGGTCCTCTTCGGCCTCCAGAGTGTCCCCTCATCGATCTCTGCTGCCTATGTTCCCCAGTCCTGGGAGTTTGATGGCTGTCACTGTCATCGGTGGCTTAACCTGCCAGTTACTAGGAGGAGCAGGTTCTGGGAGCACTGGGGTTGGTTTGGGGTCAGTCACTCAGTGGTTCTCAACCTTCTAACACTGCAGCCCCTCAATACAGATCCTCCTGTCTTGGTGACTCTCCTACCCCCTGACCATAAAATTATTTTCGTTGCTGTTTCATAACTGTAATTTTGCTACTGTTATGAATTGTAATGTAAATATTTTTGGAGATAGTGGTTTGCCAAAGGGATTGTGACCCACAAGTTGAGAACTGGGTTCAAGGTAGATGGCATGGGGTGAGGCTGAGCACGGTGACTGACCCTGGTCCCCAGCTGACCCTCACAGCAACTGCCCATGTTTCCCAAGGTCCTTCCCGCTCTGCTCCCTCGAGACTCTTGCGCACTGAGTCCCGGACACCTGGCTGCCCTCCTTCCCTCCCTGTCTACCCCAGGTCTTGCTGTCCCTTTCACAGTGTGTTTACAGCTCCTGCCCTCCTGCTGTGTTCTGCCCTTGCCTGATCTTGGACCTTGCTCTCCCGCATTGATCCCTCTGCTCTTCCTAGTGATTGTGCCTGGACACCCGGTCTCCTAACAAGCCCTGGGTAAACCATGTTCTCCCAGGCAAGGGCGAGCAGGAGGCCTGCCCTCTAGGGCAGGAGCACACACACCCCTAGCTCTGTCCTGAGAGCTGGAAGAGTGGGAATCATGGCAAGCTTAGTAACTATGGTCTTACCAGCTGTCAGAGCTTTTATTCTAAGCTTCGGGACACCTGCAGTGTGCGTTCTGAGAGAAGATGGGTTCAGCTGAGGAATGCAAAGCTCCTTGTTAGTAAATAGTAGAGCTGGGGGCTCATTGTCTCCCCGCTGTCCACAGCCACCAAGGCCCCTTCCTTCTGTACCTGACACTCAGGAAGTCATATTGAACTGGTGTGGTTTCTTGGCCTTGACCATTAAGACTCTTGAAAATACCAAGACGGTTTGTTTCAGAAACTTGGGCGGAGGCAAGAAGGTTGAAATTTCAAGTCTTCCCTGTGCTACAGAGCTAGTTCACGGCCAGCCAGGGTACCTTAGACCTGCATCACACAAGGGCTGGGGGGACAGCACATTGTTAGGTGAGGCATAGGAGAAACCCTGTGTTCAGTGGGTCGGGTCGGAGCACGGAAGCCCTGAGTTCAGCCCCCAGCACTTGCATGAGGAAGCCAAGAAGCAGCTGGTGCTTCTTAGGAAGCACCTGCAGAACTCACCACCACCGGGAGCCTAGTGCCACAGGCTCCTTGATCTGATTCTGAATGGGACCTCTTAGGTCTAGAACTAAAGCTCCCTCCCCCATCCCCTGGGATGGGACCCAAGTGTGGAGAGTGAAACGAGGTTCTTCTGTTGGGGCCCAGAGCGGGCCTTTGAGGGTTGTACTAGTTTGGTCTAGCCGTTTCTCCATCGCCAAGGTTGATGATCTCTGTCTACAAGCAGGACCTGTCCTGCTTTTTCCTGGCGTGGGATTGGGTATAGAGGGGGCTGGGCCAGGGTTAGGAGTCAGGGCCTCGGCCTCTGGACCATCTAGTTTGGTCATTTGCTGTCATTAACCCACAGCACTTTGGGGCACATCTTAATCTGTCCACAGCATCATTAATACTAAGAGCAGGACAAAGCAAAGTCCTATCAGGACTAGGGGTGTTGGCCCAGTGACCCAATCCTGGCCTGGTCCAGGCCCAAAGGCAGTGTTACAGGGATTGCTGCACTTTGACCCAAGCTCTTGTAGGTATGTTCCCTCCTTCCAGGGGAGCTGGTACTGCACCCTTGAGAGCTCCCCTGCCAGCAGCCCATCCCAGCAGGCCAACATGCCCCAGTATAGATAGGCAAAGGCAGGGTTTGGCTGCCCAGGCTGGCTTCTCCACTATAGAAACCTTTTAATTTGGCTGTTGCCTGCACTTTTATAACTTGCCACCCCCAGAAGCATTAGTTGCAACTGGAGTTAAGCTGAATTCCTGTCACCAGAAACCTTTGATAAAAAGGAGAATGGCCTGAAGGTCTTATTTAGGTGAGTCCCATAAAAACTAGACTGGGACCCAGCAGGTTCCATGGTTGACCTTTTAGGCACATGTGTACATTTTTAGTTGACAGGTCTCTCTGGCACAGCCTGACCTAGAATTTACTGGCCAAGGCTGGCCCTGAACTTGTGAACCAGCTGTGTTACAAGCGTGTGCTATGTGCCATGCTCTACTCATGTGGACCTTAAGCTGAAACCAGGTGGAGCCCACCCCACAAGGGAGCAGGACTCTGGTGACGTCACACTGGGTCTGGGGCTTGTCCTCAGAAGTGACTTGCTAGACTCTAAGACTGCCCTGTAGCAGTGTGGTACCATCTGTTTCTGAGGAGCTTGGGTCAAACGCAGGGTCTTGCCATGCAAGGCGAGTGGTTTTACCCCCGAGGTACACCCCAGCCCTGCTGGAGGCACTAACTAAAGATGGCTATTTCTCCAGCAGCTTTTAATTCCCTGAGACCTTACCAGGTCCTCAGGCACAGGCACATTCAAAGAGGGTTAAGTGACACATCTGTCTGTGTGTGTGTGTCTGTGTGTGTGTGTGTGTGTGTGTGTGTGTGTGTAAAGTGACAGGCAAAATAAAAGTGTTGTAAGCTGTCTAGCTTTTCAGATTATCCACTCAATCCTTTTGTATGCCCAGGCAAGCCACGGCTGCATAGCAAGACTTCCATTTCAAAAACCCCAAAGTAGGGCTGGCATGATGGGTTACACCTGTGATCCTCAGAAAGCACAGGCCAGCCTGGGCTATGTAGTAAGACCATGTTTCAAGACAAAATTGGCCATCAAGATGGCTCAGTGGAGAGGCAGGTGGATTTCTGAGTTCGAGGCCAGCCTGGTCTACAGAGTGAGTTCCAGGACAGCCAGGGCTACACAGAGAAACCCTGTCTCAACTGTCTCGAAAAACAAAACAAAACAAAACAAAAAAAAGGCTCAGTGGGTCTTTTCCCTGCCGTTGAGTTATTACTACATTTTTCTCACCCTCACAGATGTGCCCCAACATACCCGCCTCAGGGTTCCCTTGTATTCCTCTTAAGTTGGTGGCAAACAGATTTGCTCTCAGCACATCAACCAGCCAGATAAATTATTTTCTTGTAGCTTAAGCTAAATAACAAACTGCTTTTTGTGAAGAATGCATCCTTTAGTTAGGTGTGGCTGTGTATCATCTCAGCATGTAGGCAGAGGCAGGAGAATTGCTCCAAGTTCAACATCAGCCTAGCCTATATACAAGTGCTAGGCCAGCCAGCTACAGAGAGACTTTGCCCTCCTCCAGAAACAAAGAAAAAAAATTGTATCTAGTTTTACAGTTATATGCCTGTAATCCCAGCATTTAGGAGGCTGAAGCAGAATTGCCTGGAAGTGAGCCCCTATCTAATGACAAAAAGAGGTGTAGCGTATGGAGGTATAGCCCAGTGGTGTCGTGTTCAGCACGCATGTTAAGACTGAGACTGGGTCCAGCAACATTTTCATCCCCAACATGACTAAAAAACCTTCCTACCCTCACAAAGACATTTTCCTGGTGGGGAGACCCCAACCTCACAGAGGTGGTTGCTTTTGCTTTCTTGGAAAAAAAGTCTGCGGATGCTGCTTCCATTTGAGAAGATGATGCTTGTTTGCTTTTAGGCAGTATCTCTCAGTAGTCAGTGCCAGCCTGGAACTTACTATGAAGCCAACAGTGCCTTCAAAATTTGTGGAATTCCCCCTCCTCCAGCCCGTCTGCATGCCCACCATGCCCCGGTTAATTACTCTTCCTTCTGTCTTGATTTTTGGGTGCCTCAGCTTCCTCTGTAGTTGAGACTATAGGTACATGCCAGGGGTCCATCATGGATATTTAAGTTATGTATAGTGGCTCATACCTATAACCCCAGCCTTCTGGAAACCAAAGCAAGAGGCATGCTTTCAGAACTAGACCTAATAGTACCAGGACAGGCAGATCTTCATAATGAGACCGTCCAAACAGTGGCTCTCAATGTGTGTCACAACCCCTTGGGGTCACGTATCAAAATCTTGCATATCATAACAGTAGCAAACTTAAAAGTTTGAAGTAGCAACAGGATAATTTCATAGTTGGAGGTCGCCATAACAGGAGGAACTGTGTTATACAGTATTACAGCATTAGGAAGGTGGTGAGCCACTGGTCTAAGACAACAAACAGGCCAGCAAGATGGTTCAAGAGGCAAAGGTGCTTGCTGCCAAGCCTGACGACCGGAGTGTGAATTCTGGAACCAATATGGTAGAAGGGGAGGACTGAGTCTCACATGCTTTTTTCTGATCACAGACACAGTTTTTGTTGTTGATTTTTGAGACAAGGTTTCTACATAGCCCTGGCTGTCCAGGAACTCACAGAGATCCAAGTGCCTCTGCCTCCTGAGTGCTGGGATTAAAGATGTATACTTAGCTGAGTGGTGGTGCTTGCCTTTAATCCCAGCACTCAATAGGCAGAAGCAGGCTGGTCTCTGTGAGTTCAAGGCCAGCCTGGACTACACAGAGAAAGCTTGTCTTTCAAAACGAAAAAGTATGCACCATTACACCTGGTTCCTCACTTTTTAAAACCTACATAAATAAATGAAAAGATACCACTTAAGATGTTCAGATGAGGGGCTGGAGAGATGGCTCAGCAGTTAAGAGCACTGACTGCTCTTCCAGAGGTCCTGAGTTCAATTCCCAGCAACCACATGGTGGTTCACAACCATCTGTAATAGGATCTGATGCCTCTTCTGGTGTGTCTGAAAATAGCTACAGTGTACTCATATGTACATAAAATAAAATTTAAAAATGTAGCCAGGCAGTGGTGGCACATACCTTTAATCCCAGCCGTTGGGAGGCAGAGGCAGGCGGATTTCTGAGTTCAAGGCCAGCCTCCTCTTCAGAGTGAGTTCCAGGATAGCTAGGGCAACACAGAGAAACCCTGTCTTGAAAAAACAAAAACAAAAACAAAAAAAAAGAAAAACCAAAAAAAAAAAAATCTAAACAAACAAACAAACAAAAAAGATGTTCAGATGAGATTTAAAAAAAGAAAGTTTAATAGGTTTATCCCCAAAATGCTTTGATACATGGCATTGGAATTCTTGAAATTCCTAAACACAATTTCTCCTCTCTGTTCCCTCCACAGGGATGGATGTAGCCCAGATTTGCCTTGAACTCTATGTAGCCTAGAATAACCTTGAACTCTGGCTTTTATGTCCTCAGCTTCCAAGTACTGGACTTACAGGCATGCACAGTCACACTCAGCCTTGAGTCTTTCTGAGCCTAGTGTCAGAGACCTGTGTATAGAGACATTGAGTTCCCTAGGCTGAGCCTAGATAGAACCATTTGAGATTGGCTCTGTGCTAAAAAAAAAAAAAAAGTAAAAAAAAAAAAAAATGGGGGCTGGAGGGATAGGTCAGCCATTAAGAGCCCTATCTGCAGCTAGGGTGGCAGTGCATGCCTTTAGTCATAGCACCCGGGAGGCAGAGGCAGTCGGATCTCTGAGTTTGAGGCCAGCCTGGTCTACAGAGTGAACTCCAGGACAGCCAGGGCTATATACCCTTTTGTGAGAAACCCTTTCTCACAAAAACCAACCAACCAACCAACCAACCAACCAAACAAACAAAAACAAAAACTCCTCTGTAGGGTTCAATATCCCCAGCACCTACATACACAGTGGCTTACAATTGTAACTCCTGTTTCAGGGTATCTGATGCTCTATTCTGGTCTCCATGGGCACCAAACATGTACTGACATATATGAAGTCAACCATACACGTTATAAAAAAGTTAAGTCACACAACTGTGGGTGTTCTTCTATCTCCAGGGTTCTCCCTGCGTTGGGAAGGCTAAGGGAGAGAAACTTCTCTCCCTGTAACTAATCTTGGTGGAGTTGGAAGGGTATGGGTGGGTGGGGAAAAAAGGGTGAGTGGATGAACCAAACTGACCCTCGAGTTATGAAGTGATGCTAGCCAGAGCGGGGACTCTGAGCGCCTTTGCTCCTGACCCTGAACTCTCTCTGTAGGCACCCCCGTGGAAAGCAGGCAGAAACAAGGCTTGTTATGTTTCCCAGGTTGTTCCCCAATTCTTTAGCACAAATAATCCTCCTCTTTCAACCTTACTCCACCCAGCCTTCAGGAGAGTACAGAGTAGACCGTACTGGATTGGAAGGCCCAGGCTACCTTAGGTAGCTCCACGCCAGTGAGGTGGAAGGGATGGGTCTGATGCTATCACCTGGAGAGATAGATACACGCCTGTCTCCAGGCGTACTCTTATACTTGGATGGGCAGTTTGGCATCTTTTTCAAAGACTGCAAAATGTCCCCACACAGTGACTCTCCTTAGTGGAGTGTTCCCTCCACTAAATGATATGTAGTGATAACGTAGACACCTTTCTGTGCTGGGCATGGTCTAATTTTGCTTTGGGTGGATTTCAAAGTCTTCTTCCCCTTCCTCCTTGGGTCGGGGTGGAATGGTCTCTCATTGCTTTACTTTGTTAGTTCCTCCTGGCTACCCTGGTGCGTCCTATCTGACCTATCTTATTACTGAGAAAGTCAGGTCCAGGATTGCCGGGCTGCGCCATCCTCACTGCGGGGGCAGCCTGCCTGGCTCCAGGCCCAGCAGGGGCGTGTCCCTGCGCTCACCTGCCATTGGCCAGGTGGGGCCGCCCAGCTAGAGGACTATAAGTGCAGAGCTCGAGGGCCTGAGAGCCAGGCACAGGTCAGGATGGTGGACAGCGTGTACCGAACCCGCTCCCTGGGGGTGGCGGCTGAAGGGCTCCCGGACCAGTATGCGGATGGAGAGGCCGCACGTGTGTGGCAGCTGTACATCGGGGACACCCGCAGCCGTACTGCAGAGTACAAGGCGTGGTTGCTTGGGTTGCTGCGCCAGCACGGTTGCCGTCGGGTGCTGGACGTGGCTTGTGGCACAGGGTGAGTCCCAAGGAACTGACTTGCCTAGGACCTCTGCACCACAGGAAGGCCAGTGGGGGCAGCCTTTGCCGGGTGGAGCCTGCCAGGCAGTACAGGGGATCAGGAGTCCTTGCTCATTGGGGTAGTATGGGCATGGGGAGAGCATCTGCGAACCAGTGCGGGGAGGGGGCCAGGGAGACTTGGGGCAAGGGTGTGAGCCGAGGAGGGCTCAAGGAAAGAGCAAAAGCCCAGCTTTGGGTCGAGCTGGATCCTTGGCTCCGGCGTTGTTCCTCCTGCGATGGCCTCTGACAGTGTGAAGAAAACATCTGTGGTACGTTTGCACAGCCAAGCGCTGTGCCAGGAGTACGTGTGTTACAAACTGTAACAAAAGCCCATGAGGTAAGTAGTGGTTTTCTCTAACCAGTACCAAAGAAATTCATTTCCAAGAGGTGAGAGGATAGGTACCAGGATAGTGTCTGGCCCACACTCCCAACTCAGCACAGGACACATACAGACACCACTGAGTTAATTTCCAGGAGCACCGGCATGCCAGGTTCTCAAATGCACATTTGTAGAATACCTGGTTATTAATTTTTTTTTTTTTTTAACATTGAGCCAGTGAGATGGTCCAACTACTAAGAACCCTTATGGCTCTGGCAGAGGTTTTCCGTTCCCAGCACTGCATCAGGTGTTTTGTTTGTTTGTTTGTTTTTTGAGACAGGGTTTCTCTGTGTAGCCCTGGCTGTCCTGGAACTCACTCTGTAGACCAGGCTGGCCTCGAATTCAGAAATCTGCCTGCCTCTGCCTCCCAAGTGCTGGGATTAAAGGCGTTCGCCACCATCAGGTGGTTCATAATCGCTTCTAATTCCATTCCGCGGAAGTCAGCGACCCCTTCTGGCCGTGGAGGGCACTGTACCCACATATACATATACAGACATAATTAGACATAATTAAAATGAAATTTTAAATTAAAAAGGTGTTGCTGTGTGTGTGTGGGGGGGGAATGGGATTACATCTGAAATGTAAATAAAATATCCAATAAGATTTTTTTTTAAAGTATTGCTGTCAGGTGTGGTGACACATATATTTATTCCCAGCACTTGGGGAGGCCTAAATAGGTGGGTCTCTGTGGGTTCCAGGCCATCCAGGGTTATAAGACCTTATCTCTAATAAGAGGCAGCTGGGGAGATGGCTTATGTTCTTACAGAGGACCCGAGTTTGGTCCTCAACACCCTCCCCTGGCTTCTGCAGACACAAGGCACGCACATGACCCACATATTCAGGCAAGACACATAAAATTAAATTTTGAACATTTTTTTTTTAAACAGAGTCTCTCTATGTAGCCCCAGCTGTCCTGGAACTCACTATTTAAACCAGGCTAAAAAACTTTCAAAATTTTTTTTTGCCACCCGATAAGGAATATTCTTAGTGGGTCATCTGAGGTCAGTAGAGATGGCCTGGGACAGGAAGCAGAGGAACAGGCTCTGGAATGTTATGTGTGGGGAAACGTCGTCATGCTCATTTGGCTGCCCAGCCTCCTCTGACCGGTCCTCAGTCCCCTGTCTCTGACCTCATCCAGAGTGGACTCGATTATGCTGGTGGAAGAGGGCTTCAGCGTCACAAGTGTGGATGCCAGTGACAAGATGCTGAAATATGCACTTAAGGAGCGCTGGAACCGGAGGAAGGAGCCAGCCTTTGACAAGTGGGGTATGTCAGTTGAGCCAGGACCCCCAGGCATGCATCTCCAGGCTCACTCTTCTCTCTGCTCGCCCTGGCTCTTTCATGTGGGTGGGCTGACTGGTTTTCCTCAGGACACAGCGCAGTTCCTGTTATCTTCCTGAAAAGGAAGGCTTTCACATCAGGGTAGGATTCCAGGTGGTAAGAGCAAGTTTGTTGTATTTTTGGTCCTAGGAATTGAACTTGGGTATGCTAAGTAGACACTTGACCACTGAACTACACGGCCAGCATTTTTTATGTTTTTCCTGTGTTGCTTGGTCTGGCTAGGCTAGGTTCAGGTGATTCTTCTGTCTCAGCTTCCTGTCCAGCAGGGTCTAGAGGTGTACCACAATACACTATGGCCTGCATACCTACTTTTAACTGTCTACCGTATCCTGTCTGTCCTCCCCACAAGAGCCTCTAAGTGGAGGGCTGGCTCTCTCCCATTTCGCTCCCCATGTCCCTAATGAATCCCCATGTGTCTCTGGGAGGAGGTGATTGCTGCTCTGCTGTGCTATAATTCTGAACTCCTCCCCTGGCCTCCAGTCATCGAGGAAGCCAACTGGTTGACTCTGGACAAAGATGTCCTAGCAGGAGATGGTTTTGATGCTGTCATCTGTCTTGGGAACAGTTTTGCTCACCTGCCAGACTCCAAAGGTAAGCTGGTGGCCCTGGCTGTGGCTCTTGCCTTGAGCTCCCCCACTTCCGCAGACGGCTAGCTGGTTGGCTGCTTTGATAAGGAAGACCTGCGTTTTGCCTGTCTTCTTTAGTGCTGGCACTTGGGAGGGCCATGGGAGGGAAAGTGGGACTGGAGGCCCAAGCAGATGGTTGTCTGTGGCCCTGCCTGGCACCCAGGTGACCAAAGCGATCACCGGCTGGCACTAAAGAACATTGCGAGCATGGTACGGCCCGGGGGCCTGCTGGTCATCGACCACCGCAACTACGACCACATCCTCAGCACAGGCTGTGCTCCCCCCGGGAAGAACATCTACTATAAGGTTGGGCGGGACCCAGTGGGAGGCGGGACCCAGTGGGAGGTGGGACCCAGTGGGAGGTGGGAGCTGGGGGCCAGAAGTCCCACGGTGGCTTATGGAAGCTAACACAGCTGATGCTCTCAGAGTGACCTGACCAAGGACATTACGACGTCAGTGCTGGCAGTAAACAACAAAGCCCACATGGTAACCCTGGACTACACAGTGCAGGTGCCAGGCGCTGGCAGAGATGGCTCTCCTGGCTTTAGGTATGGTGTGGTTTGGCAGGAGAGAGATGGTGGTGGTGGGGAGATCTGAGGCCAGCAGCCTTCATCCTTGGCTGGGGGCCCTGTTGCAGTAAGTTCCGGCTCTCTTACTACCCACACTGTTTGGCGTCTTTCACGGAGTTGGTCCAAGCAGCCTTTGGGGGCAGGTGCCAGCACAGCGTCCTGGGTGACTTCAAGCCTTACAAGCCTGGCCAGGCCTACATTCCCTGCTACTTCATCCACGTGCTCAAGAAGACAGGCTGAGTTTGGCTTTGGCTCCCAGAAGCCCCCTGCCCTGGCAATGGCTCCTACCCTAAGACCATCCCATGCAGTAACAGATATTGCAGCTGGGTGCAGAGATGTGGGGGTCAGTCAAAGAGGAAGTCAACAATATAGTCTGCCTTTTCCAACCCATCGTGCCTTGTGTTTCTTTCAGAAGCAACTTGTTCTTGTGGTGTCCAACCCTCCCCTCCCCTAGACCTTACTCCTCCCATAACCTTGCCTTTTGCACCGCAACTTCTCACAAGACCAGCAGGGGGCAGTATACACTTTATTTTCTGTCCCAGAACTGGCGCCTCAACACAGATCACAGGCTGCCAACCCCCAAGCTGCCAGCCCAACCTCTCCTCCTGAGCACAAGGGCCTCCACTAGGGCTCACAAGGGATCTCTGGGAGGAGGCAGCCATCAGGAGGCAGCCTTCAGGTGACAGCCAGCAGGTACATTCCACCATGTGGACAAATGCAGACGGCAGGCAGCACCTAGCAGGCAGCAAACTTGCGTTGGATGCGCTTGTATCTCAGCATCTCTTGCTCGCTGACTGAGGGCTGCAGCCGGGCTGCAGCCTGCAACAGGTCCTCCATGGTGAGCAACAGTGCTGAGCTCCGCAGCTCTAGCCCTGAGGGGTGGCAAGGAAGAGTAAGGCCAGAGCCCCAACCCTAGCTGAAGAACAGAGGCTATGCCTAGGTAGGAGAACGCCATGGGGAGGCACCTCCTGCTCAGCCGCTCCTCTCAAATCCAGGACCAAGACTGTCTCCCTTAGGGCTGTCACGTGGGCTCACCTTCCTCTAGGTCTCGGACCCTGCGTTTGAGGGCAGTCATCATGGCATCCGAGCAGAGAGAATAGAGGTCTGCGCCGGTCAGCTGGGGCGGGCAGCAATCCAGCACATTCATCAGGCTCACAGAGGCCTCCAGCTTGAACCTGTTATACCCATATCAGAAACGTTAAAGCTGGCCTCACCTCCTCCCTCAGAAGCCACACTGACCGGGCCACATCCCCTAACCTTTATAAGCCCCGCCCCCTGCTCGCGACAAAGCATACTTTCGTGTGATGGCGCTCAGAACACGCAGCTGGGAGGCCCGGTCCTCACTTGCCCCTACAAACACCAGCTTGTCAAATCTTCAGAGAGACAGAGACAGGAAGTGTCAGGGCTGCCATCCATGAGAGGCGAAGGAGCAGAGGAGGCTCGTGGAGGACAGAGGTCCAGGGTACCCACCTGCCGGGCCGCAGAAGGGCAGGATCCAGGAGGTCTGGTCTGTTAGTGGCTCCGATCACAAAGACATCCTGAGTGCTGTGAAGCCCGTCCAGCTCAGCTAAGAGCTGAGACACAACTCTGTACGGGAGGGAGAAGGCGAAGGCCAAGGAGTCCTTGCTGCGCCCTCAGACCAGCGGTGCTTCTCTCTGAAGGCTGCTCCAGCAAGGCCCCTGGCTGAGTTCTGCCCCATGTCCTTATCCACACAGGTCCCTCCTCAATGTTCCCAATTCCTTTTTATCGTCCCTTCCAGCTCTGAACCAGAAGGGCAGGCACTCCTATAGAGGCCTGATCTGGAGACCGATATGACTCCAGATAGATATGATCTCTCTCCTATCCGTCCCATCTGGGATCCCACACTCCGTTCCCTCCGTGACCTCTGACCTGTCCATGACCCCTCCAGAATCTCCACTCCGTCCGCGGCTCGGAGCTAAGGAGTCTAGTTCGTCGAAGAAGATGATGCACGGAGCGGCGGCCCTGGCCCTGGCAAACACTGAGAAAGAGGCTCGCAGGAGAGTAGTGTCAAGGAGACTGAAGCCAGGGGAAAAGGATAGCAAATGGGCCTGACAGTTCCGCCCAGGCAACTGCCCAGCTGGGCCAGCCACAAGCAGCGGCTGGGGAAGATGGAGAGGGGCCCAAGGCTTGCCCCTCCCTGCTCACTCACCTTCCCGAACATTCTCCTCACTCTGGCCCACATACATGTTGATGAGCTCCGGCCCCTTTACACTGAGCAGTAGAAAGGACGAGTGAGACCCATCAGACATGCGCAATACCGCTGTCCTCCCCCAGCCCCGCCCCCACCTGCGCTACAGCTCCCAGCATCCCTTATTCCTTCCGAGCCCTGCCAACCTGAGGAAGGTGAGGCTGCACTCGGTAGCTACTGCCTTGGCCAGCAGGGTCTTGCCAGTGCCGGGGGGCCCGTGGAGCAGAAGGCCTGATCGTCTTAGGCCCAGGCTTAGCAGCTCAGGGTGTTCCAGAGGCAGCTGGATGGTCTCCAGGATCTCCTTCTTGACATCCTGCAGCCCGCCCACATCGTGCCAGGACACTGAAGGGATCTAGGAGATAGACCAGTGGTTAGGGACGTGGAAGGAGAGCGAGCTCTTGTCCCACCTCCAAGGCCCTGGAGTCACACCTTGGGTGCTCCCACAGCTTGGGAGTGAGCTGTTTGCAGTTGATCTAATGCCTGCCCGAAGTCCTCGGCCAACAGGGGAAAGCCAGCCGCACACAGCTCCCCTTCATCCTCCTCACTCAAACCACCTGCCAAACTATGAAGAAGAAACAGGTGGCTAGGCTTACAGCTGTAACCGAGCATCTAGGAGGTTGACCGCTAGGGATTTTTAAGAAGTCCAGGCCATGCCTTTGATCCTAGCACACAAGTGAGAGGCAGATGGATCTCTATGAGTTTAAGACTAGCTTGGTCTACACAGTGAGTCCAGGCCAGCCAAGACTACATAGTGAGTCCCTGCCTTAAGGATAGAAAAGGACCAGGCCAACCAGGTTCTGGATTAAGGCTATCACAAACGAGAGAGATCCCCTCTCAGCCAGGGCTCCACTGCCTTCTCCCAACCTTCCCAGCCACCTGAGATGAGTTTGTCTTACCCTGAGGCTTTGATCCGGGTGCAGGCTGCCCGGCAGGTATGGGTCAGAAGGGCATAGAGGTCCCCTACCACAAAGCCCTAGGGAGTTACACAGAGGGACACATGGGTAGGGCACAGCAGGCAGAGCCCGTAGGGTCTGGCCTCCAGCTGGAGCAGAGGCTTTAGTGGTTTCCAGTCTCGTGGGGCAGCAGAAACAAAGTCCTGTGTGACAATGACCCTGTGATCTCCCAGAGTCAAGGCACCTGTGCAGATACTCACCGCACAGCGCCGGGCCAGCTGTGACAGGTTAACCTCCTGGCCCAAGGGAAGGTGGGCAGTGAGGGCCTGCAGGACACTGAGCCGCTGACCCTCGGACAGCACTGGCACCTCCAGCTCATGAGGAAACGCTGTCTGCACATCAGTGGGCAGGTCCTGGGCACGGCTTGTCGTGGCCACCACCATGAGAGGAGGGCACCTGCAGACAGGGAAGTGGGCAGGGTGTAAGAATACGCTTGGCAGTTCCTGAGTTTGGTGAGCAGGTATGGGGAGGGCTGGTGTCAAGATTGGGTAAGTATGAACACCAGCCAAAGTTCCACCACTGTCCCCTGATGGTGGGGATACCGTTAAACGGGACTCTGGGCTTCACACGGGGAGCTCACTGAGGGCAAAGGTGTCAACCTAGTGTTTACTTCAAAATGCTAGATTGCACCCTCTTACCTCTGGACACTCTTAAGAATTGGCCCCAAGGACAGGTAGGTGAGATTTCTGAGATGCTAGCAGGGTGTGAGGAATTGAGGAATGGAGGGCTCAAAGGGGGGCTTCCCCTTCATAAGCTGCCTGCTCTATAAATACCTGCTGAGAGGGTCCTCATCCAGGAGGAGGTGACGCAGTGTGGCCACAACGCGAGCATCCTCGCTCAGCCCGTCCCGGTCCCGGCCCAGAAGGTCCACAGCTGTCAGCAGGAGGACTGCAGGCCTGCAGCGGCGAGCCCTGGAGAAGGTGGCCTGCAGCTTTGTCTCCACAGCCCTACTGCTATCTGCACAGAGGCTGGAGCAAGGCACCTGGGGAAGAGACCAGATGGGTCTGAATGGAGGAAACAGGATGGCCAGGCAGAGAGGTGGAAGGAGTCAAGGGTCACAGGGCATCTTTTCTTTGTAGAGCAGGGATGAGTGGAGGAGGTACACTGGTCAGGTGGGAGCTTGTTTACCCTATCCGTTCCTTGGAGTGTTCAGCCCTGAAACCCCTTCTTCCTGAAAGGCCCTCTGAGTGGCTGAGCATCACAGGGCTATATACTGGCCTGCACTACGGGGCTGAGTGTTAAGGCTGCTAATGGGAATGACGGAACGCAGAGGAAGACAGAGAAAGGCAGAATTTGAACTCAGTGGAATTGGCTGGGGTTTGCTCCGGAGGCCTTCACCTTCAGCAAGTGGAGCCCGAGGCGGCGGCATGCAACTGTGACCGCTGTGGTCTTCCCGCTGCCTGGGGGACCCCGCAGAAGCACACAGCTGGTTCCAGTGAGCAATGTTCCTCTGCAATTAGAGAACAGATACTGCCCCCCACTGCCCCCCACTTTCTGTCCAAATGTTAAGACCCCAGTAACACAGGGACCCCTGGATCTCATAAGCATCCTGTCTCTCCTTGTGCCTCCCTAACCCCCATCCAGGCAGTCTCCACACTCAGCTCTGGTGCTCTGGCAGAGGCACTGAGAGCATATGGCAGTCTCAGTGAAGCCTAGCTTGATAGGTCTGGTTTGAAGAACATACGGAGGGGTCTGGATTTGAACTTGGGCCACTGGACTGGGGTACTATGTCTTTTGGGGGGATGTAGTAGTGAAGGCCAGGATGGATCATGGGCTCCCCAAACAGAAAAGCAGCTTCTGAGACAGCTGCCTGGGAGTCTGCTTGTGTGAGTAACTTATGGATCCTGACTCGGGGTAGACTACTGGAAGTTCTTTCCCTGAACGCTGCTCTCCAGGGATGCTCCGAGCAGGCCCTTCTCACAGCCTGGATTTATTCCTCCTGGTGTGGCCTCACTCACCCAGGCTGCAGGTGAGGCTTCAGGATAGCACACAGCTCATTTACCAAGGCCTCCAGGCCTGGAGGAGACAAACTGTCCCAGGGTGGGGACCTTCCTGAAGGCAGCGGTGGAACACGACTCAGGACGCTACCAGCCTGTGAAAGTAGAAGCAGCTCGCAGAGGCTCTACAGGACTCCGACCCCTTTGAAGCACTCCTCCCACTCCAGGCCTTACCATGTATAAAGAGGTGTGGGTGGTGTCGGCCAGGAAGGCCCTGGAGGGCCCATCTGGGGCTTCTCCAACGGTTTTCTTCACTTTGAAAAACACCTCCTGCCACCTGTAAGAAAGGAGGGTCAATGAACCCAAGATGGAGAGTCCAGTCCGAATCTGCAGGTGGCTTTCTCACAGAGGAACGCAGGAGCAGCCCAGGTCAGTGCCCTGAGGCTGAGGCAGGGTGGGGGTGGGGGGAGGGCTGGGTAAGGAGGAAATGGGGTATGCAGAAGGGCAATCCCCTCATTATAATCATCATATAGCCCCGGGAGGGCATCTCTCCAGGCACAGGGCCTAGCCACCAACTCCAGAGGTTAAGCCGCCATCATTAAGCACAGCAGCCTATGGCCGTGTCCCTTGGCTTCGGACCAGACTCTCCCTCCTACAGATCTGCACCAGGGTCCTGGATCTCAGACACAAGAGTCCTTTGATTTTTATTTAATAACCCAACAAATTCCAACTAAAGTTAGATTGTTAATCATGGCATCTAACTCTAGTCCGAGGGAAGCTGAGGCAGGAAGGTCATAAGACAGACCAGGCTGGCCTACAAAGTGAGAGAGAATTCTCTATTCCGGAATTATCTGTGAAGCTTTATAAATAAGTATTTTCATGCATTTTTGTGAGTCCATTCAACAGGCTGGTGACTACCAGGATCAGGGGTCAGCGCAAGACAGAAGGAATGATTGTTAGTGCCCACGGTTTCTTTGTGTGGCTATGAGAGCTCAATCAGAGCCGTTGGCACAATTCTGTAACAACTAAACCCACTGAGTTGTACACTTATTTTGAAAGAGGTCTGTGTCTCCTAGAATGGACTCATATTCATAACCTCAAAAGTGTAAGAGAACCAGGCGGTGGTGGCGCACGCCTTTAATCCCAGCACTTGGGAGGCAGAGGCAGGCGGATTTCTGAGTTCGAGGCCAGCCTGGTCTACAGAGTGAGCTCCAGGATAGCCAAGACTACACAGAGAAACTCTGTCTCGAAAAACCAAAAAAAACCAAAAAAAAAAAAAAAAAAGTGTAAGAGAGGCCTTGAGTGGTGGCATAAACTCTGAATCTCAGCAGTCTGGAGGCAGAGGCAGGAGGATGTCTGTGAGGCCAAGGCTAGCTGGTTTATATAGCAAGTTCCAGGACAGCAAGGACTACATAGAAAGACCCAGTCTCAAATGATTCCCCCACCCCTCAGAAAGTGTTAAGAGGCTGAGTCACCACACACACACACACACATACACACACACACACACACACACACACACACACACGCACACACACACACACACACAGATTTCAAAAATGAATGCTGGGGCTAACCAGATGGCTCAGTAGGTAAAGGCACTTGCTATCAAGCCTGCCTGAGTTCAATCCTGGGAATTCACAGGGCAGGAGCGATCCGACTCCTACAAGTTGTTTTCTCACCTCCATAAGCAACTAACACGCATTGTTTTAATACAAGACAGGGTTTCTCTGTGTAGCTCTAGCTGTTCTAGAACTCACTTTGTAGACAAGACTGGCTTCAGACTCATAGAGATCCTCTTGCCTCTGCCTCCAGAGGGTTGGAATTGAAGGTGTGTGCCACCATACCTGGCCCAGCACACATTTTTAACAACATAAGCCGGATGACAGTGGCATACACCTTCCCCCCATGTTAATTTATTTAATCATTTTACATCCTCATCACAGGCCCCCTTCTCCTCCCAGTCCCCTCTCCACCCAGTTCCCCTCCCCTTCTCCTCCTAGTCCCCTCTCCACCCAATCTCCCTCCCCTTCTCCTCTGAGAAGGAGGAAGCCCCCCTCGAGTACCAATCCACCCTGGAACATCAGATCACTTGGTGGTTTAATCCCAGCACTCAGGAGGCAGAGGCAGGTGGATCTCTCAGTTCAAGTCTAGCCTGGTCTACAGAGTGAGTAGTGGGCTACACAGACAAACCCTGTCCCAAAGTGAAAAAAAAAATATAAATAATAATATTGTTAAACATTACATCATTCTTTGAAAGAAAAAGGTAGTACAAACCCTAAGTTTATCCCGATTCTCTCTAATGGGTGTGGGGTATGACTGTGTCTTTTCTGCAGTCTGAGGCATAGCCAGGGCTGAGCAGTCACTAACCAGCAACACAGAGAATCAGAGATATTTAAGCTATTAAGCGAGAAGAGGGTATATAGCAGCCAGTAACCCAATCTCCTAGAGACAATCACCAAATGCTCCTCCTTTAATTCCTAGGCAGCGAGACGCCATGGACAGAGTATACTCTGGGCCTCTTTAAGACCCACTGGGATGCAAATTCCTTTACTTGAAATGTCTTACAGCTGCCAAGCTACCCACTGGCAGCGAAGGTGGCTTCAAAGTAGACAAGGTTTTTGTTACAAAATTCTTGTAAGTGGGGCTGGGGAGATGGCTCAGTCAGAGAAGTACTACCCAAACAAGCATGAAGACCAGAGTTCAGAGCCCTAGAACCACACCAAAGATGCCTGAATGTCAGCCTGCCCATAATCCCTGCAAACACAGGAGGAGGAGACAGGGAATGACCAGGGCAAGCTGTCTACACAGACTTCCAGGGGCAGTGAGAGACCCTGCTTCAAAATACAAACAGAGAGCAATGGAGGAAGACACTTGATATCCACCTTGGGGCCTCCACACGTGTGCACTTGCACACTCACGCACTCACGCTCACAAACCCAAAACAAATTTCCTGAATTATTCCGGTTGGCAGTGGCTGTGGTTAAAAACTAAAATGTAAGGAAAAAGATGCAGTGTCTGAAGCCTAGGGCTTGGTACGAGCCAGGTGATAGTTGCGTGTGAGCGTGAGCCGTGCTCTAGCTCAGAAGACTGCACCTCACTGTAGCTTAGGCAGGGCACAGCCTACCTCTCTATCAAGCATCCTGTGAGTCCATTCTGGAAGCACTGCATAGAAAGGTGATGAGGGGTGGCTCTGTGGGGAGTTAGGAAGGAACCACCTTCTTCAGTGGAGGACTGGAGCATAAAAAAGCCAGTGGTCTAGACCCTACCAGAGCCCTGCTGAGGGAGCAGGGGCCTGGGGCAGGACAGGCGGGCACACAGAGAGCTACTCCTATGTAGCTTCGGTTTGTGAAGCAGAGTACAGAGAAGGCTGAAGAGTCCACCCATGACAACTCCTTTCTAGGGAACGTAAGGTCGCTGGGTTCCCCTTAGAAAGCCCAAGTGGCCTAAACATTTATATCTGCCCTTGGACTCACTGGCTTACTGTCCCGACCCTGCTTTCCTTAGAATCTGCTAGGTACCCAGAAGGTGGGCAGGTTTCTAGAGCAGGGCCAGCAGCAGTGCAGACTGGCCTGCTGTGTCTCAGACCACCTGTTCTCCTTCTTAAGTACGAAGTGTGGGAGGTCTGCAGGTCTTCTACAGAAAGCCAAGTCAGGAGCTGTGGGTTTAGTTTAGTTGGTAGAATGACTGCCCAGCTCCTAAAAAACTCAGGACTCGGGAGGTAGAAGCAGAAAGATCAGAGTTCAAGGCCACCATTCACACACAGATTTTGAGGTTAGCCTAGGCTACATGAAACTCTTTCTCAAAGAAAGAAAGAAAGAAAGAAAGAAAGAAAGAAAGAAAGAAAGAAAGAGAAAGACAGAGAGAGAGAAAGAAAGAAAGAAAACAAAAAACAAAAAAAACAACCTAAGTCAGGCTGGGTATGGTAGGTAGTGTATACCTTCGATCTCAATCTCAGAATTTGGGAGACAGGCAGTCGAGTATCTGTAATCTCTAGGCCAGCCAGGGCTATGAAGTGAGACTCTGTCTCAGAATGAAACAACTAACTCAGTAGGCTGGGCCTAGAGAATTACTCCAAGTTCAAGGTCATTTGGGGTTTCATAGTGAGTTGGGGCCACCCTGAGCTACAGAGTAAGACCCTGACTCAAAGTTACAGCACCAGCTCTTGGGCATTTGTTGAACAAGAGAGACAAGAGACTAGTAAGTGCCAGCCTGGATGCCAGGCTCCTGATGTGGACTAGGGTTAACTACTACTGTCTTTATCTGAGCACTACAGTCTTGAGATAGAGAGCACCGGGTACCAACAGGAACCAAGCTCTGGATGTTGACAGAGGAGCCAGGCATTCTTGGCAGGTGTCTCTCTTGGCATAGGACACAGGATGAGGTGGAAACCCTGCAAATCACAGCTGCTGAAGATGGGTTACCGATCTGTGAATTGAGCTCTCCTAACAAAACACAAGGGGGAGTAGTCCTCCTTTGGAGTCCCTAACAAGCAAAAGGGTTCACTTTTCCTTAATAAATCTTTTCTGGGGGGAGGAGGTTTCAGGACAGAGTTCCTCTATGTAGCCCTGGCTGTCCAGGAACTTGCTCTGTAGATCAGGCTGGCCTTGAACTCACAAAGATCCACCTGCCTTTGCCTCCCAAGTACTGGGATTACAGGTGTGTTTCCCCACCACCCGACCCCTTAATAAATCTTCTCTAAAAACAGCAAAAGTGGAGAAGGGCATCAAGATTGCTCAGCAGGTAAAGGTCTTTACTGCCAAGCCCGACAACCTTTTATTCCCCAAACCCGTAAGGTAGAAGGCGAGATCCTTCTCAGAGTAACCTTGACCTCAAGTTGTCAAGTAACTTGACCACGAGTGTGTGTAGCACACACACACTCTTGAATACACACAAACAAGAGAAACATAAAAGAAAAACAAACAAACAAAAAACCACTACAGGAGATGGGAACCCAGACTAGAGAAGACAGGACTACAGCTTGGGCTACAGTTATGTTTTCTTCCTTTTATAAAAGGCTAAAGTAGTCTTAAGTTTTCTCCCTAAGCTCGGGTTGGTCTTGAACTCATGATCTTCCTGTCTCTGCCTCTCAAGTGTTACAATCATGGTCACCCCACAGCCAGTGAGGTGCAAAGACACGCATTTCTGTAAGTCCCATTTTCCTGTTTGTTGTTGATTGTAATTATGGATTCCCATGTCGTTTGTGTGTTGGGGATTGAACCCAGGGCCTCCTGTCAAGCGAGCCAAGTTCTCCACACTTAGGTGTCTCTCCAGCTCCACTGAAATGTTTATTCACTCTTCAGTGTTGTGCCTTCCCATGACACAAATTTAGCGCCACCCCCCATCCTCCACGTTAGGCAATCCACCACAACTCCTAACCCAGTCATAGGCAGTGATTCTTAACCTGTCTTATGATCGTTTGAGAACCAGAAAATGCTTCCCCACCCCCTTCTCCAGCAATAACAAAATATCCTTTGGCACAAAATTCTTCTATACAACTTGTGGAGAGAAGATTATGGAATTGCACTCAGACTGAGTCAGGACTACAGGTGAGGCGGCGGCGTACCTGGGCAGTCTCTCCAGGCTTCCTTCCAGAATCTCAACTTGCCCAGCCGTTGATACGCACAGAACATCCCCTTCCTGGACCACCCTGCAACACACAGTCCTCTCAGTCAGCTCACAGCAGGAGTCAGGAGTGTGTTCCTGACACATCTGGGCCTCCTTCCAATAAGACCGACAGCCCACAGCTTCCCAGGCAACGTTCTAGGGGACAATTAAGACTCAGACCATACTGGGCAAAGAGTGAGACTAGAAATGAGACCAGAAGCCAGAGCTGGAGAGGGCTCCTGGCTCTCTCAGAGTTCTGACTAAACGGTCCTTTTTTTCTTAGAATGTCCCTGTTCACCTCATGCGTACTCCAAGGCTCTCTGACACAATACTGCCTATAATGTGACTTCTCTTAAGCCAGTAGCTCTGGGTACCTGGATCTGAGACATGGGATGGGAGGAGGGGGACAAGATGAGGTGTTCTTTTCCATTCAGCTGACCTGGGTGTCTGAAAGTGCCGGTAGAGAACATGGTCATAACTTCCATTAGTGCTGTAGTGAGGCGAAGACAGAATTTCAATGTGTAACTCTCGAGCGAACGGAGGCCCAGGCAGTGGTGAACAGCTTCCTTTGTCCTCATGGGCGATGGAGCCTTCCAGATACCTCTAATGGAGAAACAGTCGCCGCCTTACCATCTCCATGGAGTCAGGTTTTACACTTAGCAGCCAGTACCTACATCTGCCTTTGTCTTTCCCGTATCATGGCCAGTGACTGGAGGCAGCCAAACTGCAGACACTCCTTCTAATGTGTACCAGCTCTTGACTGGTTCCAAAAAGCTGCCTCTAAGTACAATTTTTCTGGGCTTTTGATACTTGTCACCCCAAAGCCAGCGAGGTGCAAAGACATGGGTTTCTGTAAGTCCCATGTTTCTGTTTGTTGTTGAGAGTTTCATGTAGCCTAGATTGGTAGCTATGTTGGTGGGAATGCTCCTATCTCCACCTCCCAAGGGTTGGGATCACAGGCACGCACCACCATGCCCGGCCTCCACAAGCTTTCTGAATGACAGCAGGCAGCAACTGAATTGACACTAAGGGGTCTCTGGCTGTGGGGAAAGGATAGTTTTGTTGTCTCATTCCACAGCTCAGGCTGACCTTCAACCTTCCTGCACCAGCTTCTCTGGCTCAGCGGACTGGCCTCCACTGTACCAGTCTTTTTCAGTCAGAAGGAAACCACGTCCACTTACTCTCATATGGACATCTTAGTGGACGGGTTTGGTGTCTGGTTTGGGTGCTAGGCAAAGGTGCTCTTTCACCGAGCCACACCCTAAGTCCATCTCACCGTATTAATTTGTCACTCACCTAACGGACGTTCCTACATTTCTAAACCGTGTTTCTACGTTTCTAAACTGATGGGCATGTTTTGTTTCTACATGTGGCCATTAGGCACCTGAGGGAGGCTAAATCAACTCCAGAATTAGTGTTAACTAGTTAATTAATTTTAAGTGGCTACTGGCTGGCTTCCTTTCAAGCCAGCACCAGGCTAAACCATACATTTATATGATTAGAAACTAGACTGTCACCCCCCCTCAGAAGCACTGTATTTTTAAAAGGCAGAAACCAAGCACTTCAAGAACTTCTCTTAATGTATTTAATAAGACATATTAAACATGAGTATCAAAGAGCCCTTTCAATGAACATACAATTTATAACTGAGGCCAGACAGTGTTTGATCCTAAAAATAAGATATATATTCTAATAAAGACCGAAAAGGCTAGAGGAAAAAGGGATGATGTTAAAGTCGTGGTTATGAAATCCTGAGAAGATTTATGCAGGTATGTCATGTTTAGGTAGGCCTTTAAGTAAATGACTGTAGCTTTATCAGATAAGGCTAGAACGGGAAATCAGTCAAGGAAAAGCAGAAGTCAAAGGTACCAAGATACCAGTCTAATATAGCAACCCAGTTACTGACTGGGGGTAGGCTGAGCTAGTACTTGACAGGGAACCTCACCTTTCACCTGAACACATGAAAGACAGTTCGATGACAGGAAACGAGTAAACAAGACTAAGAGACCTTAAGTGCGAAGTCCAGTGGTAAGGCACAGGAGACCTACATGCTACAGCTTTTAGCCTTCCAGCTCAGTAAAGACAGGGAAGAGGGCAGAAGGAAAAGGAAACATTCCTGACCTGAATTCTGAGCTCTCCCACTTCCAGGGGGTCACAGGCGAGATTAAAAGCCAGAGTGGCAGGCACAAACACCAGTCCGTCAGCGAGTGGCTCTCCCAGCTGCCCAGAGTTGGGTCCCAGTCTCTCGGACAGGTCCCAGCGAGGCTCTAGAACCTGTACTTGAGCCAAGTGCGGCTGGGAGGTGTTGGGAAACTCTCCGACTCGGGCCACCCATACCCATTCGCCCTGGAAGAGCCCGAGACTCCGTAGACAGCTCCGGCTCACACCTAGCGCATCTCCAGTCCTTCCCAGAACTCCTTGGAGTTGCCGGACTGAGTGGGAAACTGCAAAGGAGGATACTACGGGCGCGGGTGGGGGGTGGCTGTGGTCCCTACTCTCCGGGCCCAGTTTGGCTCGCCCGCGGAGCTCAGTTACTGCCAGCCGTGTGCCCGGACCCAGCAACCCTTGCAAGGCCGGTCGCGTCTCCAACACTCGCGAACCGGGCACGGGTAGGGTCTCTCCGCGGCGCACCAGCAGCGGCCCGACTCGAGGCCCAAGCCCAGGCCCCGGAGACGTGCCAAGCAGCGCCCAGCCCAGGGCCGGAGGCCGGCGCACAGGACGCGCTCGCACTCGCGCCCCGGGGCCCAGCGCTAGGACCCGCAGCAGCGCGCGGCTCACCAGCAGCGGCGGAGGCCCGGGCCCTCGCTGCTCGTACTGGGCGCCGGACCCTTCCACGGCCGCCACGAGCAGCGCGGGCCCCGCAGGACTTTCGCTCGCCGGCCGCAGCGCCAGCACCAGGCCCAGCCCCGTGGCTGGCCACGGGCCCCCGGGCGGCAACAGCACCGCCAACGGTGGTGTCTCAGTCGGGAAGGGTTCTAGGACGCGCAACACAGCCAGCGCCATGGCTAGGAAGGATGGAGCCACTCCACTTCCGGAAATAGCTAGCGGAAAAAGTCCCCGACACGAGAGGCGTTTCCGCTTCCGGCAGGAAAGTGGGCGGGGTGTTGGTGGCCAAGTCGGGCCCCTGAGAAGACAGGCTGAAAGGGGCCTGGCTTGACTGCCCTCTCCGGTCGACGCACGCGCCCTTTGAATCTGACTGTAGGAGCATTTACTTTTACAATTCGGTAGGGCAAGTAGAGTCCTCTCAGCCATCATGTCCCACAACATGAACTCAGTGTTTAACTGATCAAGAGAAATTGCTGTGAAAAATGGAAGGAGTCTATTTCCTGACGAAGTTTTAATTTGTCCCGCTCAGCTGTAGGCACTGAGGCTTGAGGGTTACAACGTTGTAGGAGGGAGTGGTAGGATAAAACTGCCCGAGACATGCTTATGCCTACCTACTTAATGTAGTGGCTGCTGACTGAGTTAATGCCTGTGATTCATGTAGCCCCGTAGCTTGGTGTTACCACACCTCTCTCAACACACCCTACTTACAGGTTCCATGGTCCAGTGCCTTGGGTCCTTCGTGTTCTCTTTCTGTCCTTCTACTCTGACCTAACTTTAAGATTGAACAGTTTACCTCTTCTCTCAAACCCGTTGCTCTACCCTAACAATCCTCGGAGAGCTATAGGAGAGAAGGCGACGGAGAAGGAAAGGGTTGGAGGTTTCTGTGATGGGAACTGAGCCAATAGCTTTACTGTTAACTAGATTTCATTTTTGTCTTTACTTTTCAGTGATAGGTTACATTTCTTTTTTTATGATTTATTTTATTGTACGTGCATTGCTGTTTTGCCTGCACGTATGTCTATGTGAGGATGTCAGATCCCCTGGAACTGGAGTTACAAACAATTGTAAGTGACAGGTGGATACTGGGAATTGAACCCCGGGCCTGCTGGTACAGCAGTTAGTGCTCATAACAGCTGAGCCATCTCTCCAGCCTCCATAGGTTTCCTTTGTAATTAACAGCTACAGAGTTTTTGTCAACTACATTTAATCAATATATTGGATTGTGGTTATTCCCCTTTTCTGGACCTTGTATTTTCTTCCAGTTACTGTTAGGCTGTCTCCTTTCCTTTGCAGTCAAACCCCTTGAGATAGTCTTCAATTTTGTATAGTATACAGTTTGGCAAAAACTGGACATCAGATATCAGAAAGTTGGGTATTGACTACATGTATTAAGGTATCTGTACACCCAGAAGATAAGAAAATATTTAATTTCTGATTATAGCTCCTGGAAATCCCTTAGGTCATAAACCTGAAACTGGCCTGGAGACGTAATTCTGTTGGTAGAGTGCCTGTCTGGCATGGTGTTGCCCTGGGTTTGATCTTAAGCACTTTACAAAACCAAGTGTGGCTGGTTTTATGGAGTCCTGTTTTCCTAGCACCAAGGCAGGTGGAGGCAACAGCTACATGGTGAATTTGGAGCAGCCCAAGATACGTGAGAACTTGTCTCAATGGAAATGTGCATTCTCTCTTTTTGTTATGTTTTTTCTTTTGTTTGTTCGTGTCTGTGTTCATGTGTATGCATATGTGTAATCATACTTATGTACGTATGTGATGAAACTTTTCCTGGAGAGATTCAACATGTATTTTCCCACCCCAGACAGGGATCCCAAGGCAGACCAAAGCATAAATACCAACTAAGTCCAACTTGATGAACCAATGAGCTTTACTTGAGTTAATTATAGGAATGTGGGGGAGGGGTTACTCACAGGAGCAGAAATGACTCAAAGACAGCTGCATCATCAAAGCCCACCCCAGCGTGGGTGACAGCTCATAGAGCTGGGAACCTGGAGCACACTGCACAGCCTACAGGCCTCTCAATAATTGGACAGTGTCCTCTCCAGGTGCCTCTGCTGGCCTATAAACCTCTACCAGGCAGCTGACCTGGTCTTGGAGTCTTCTTCCAAGCTTGGCTTCGATTCTCTATGAGAGACTTCTCAGCTTTTTGCTTACTCTGACAGGAAGGGGGCTGGGTGAATCTAGTCAGTTTCAGGGACTTCCTGAAGCTATTTTGAGTTGCGCACCAACCTGCTTAAGGAGCTTCCTGCAGGATGGAATGTTTAATCTGGGAGGTGCTCAGGTTCTCAGGCTCTGCAGCAAGTGCTGATGTTGAAGATGGCCCCGGTATTTTCACAGACCATCCTTTCTTCCTTCTCAGTTTCTTGAGGGCTGCTCTTGAACTCACTGTGGAGCCAAGATTGGCTCTAGACTCCTGATCCTTCTGCTTCCAACTCTCAAGTACTGGATTTTTTTTTTTTTTTTGAGACAGGGTTTTGCTGTATATCCCTGGATGGCCCTGAACTCATGGCAATCCCACCTCAGCCTCTTGAGTTTGAGAATTATAGATGTTCACCATCATACTTGGCTAAATTGGTGTTTACACACACCTATTTACTGGGGATTTAACCCAGGGCCTCACACATGCTAGGTGAGCAGCTACCTCTGAGCTCCCATCCCAGCCCCTCATTTTACATTGCAAAACAGCATGCAAATGGGACTGGCCATGGTGATAATGTAGCCCCAGTACTTTAGAGGGCAAAGAAAGATGATTTCAAGTTTAAGGACACCCTGAGATACATAGCAAGACCCTGTATCAAGGACGGCAAAAAAGGCGCTAGGGATTTGGATTCATGCAGACAAAAACATTCCCTATGCCTTAAGACTACAGTGCATCTTGAGGCTTTGCATGGGTAAGGCAAGGACATCTGTTGCTCAGTTCCTTCTGAGGACAACTGCTTCAGTTATACTCACACAGATATGAATATCCACCAGCAAATAACCCCTTTCCTCCACAGGCTATTCCCTCTGCAAACAAGAGTAGGAATGCAGCCTACTGTGTGTTGCCCTCAACTCATTGTTAGTCATAAAGCTAAATGCTATTTCTGTATGAGAGCCAGGTTCCTATACTTGCTGTCCTTACCTCATGCTCACTCTTGAAGACACTGTAAACTCCTACTTGTCTGAAGCTGGGCACCTCTGAGTTGCAAAATCAAGGTGTTATATTCAGTGTTTAGCATACTCTACCTGCCTCTGGTCAATCTTCACTACCTTGGCCATTGTGACACCAGTTCCCTCTAACCGGCTTTCATCACTTACACGTCACCCTCAACTCATCCTTTCATCAGGATTCTCCCGGAATCCATGACTCACCGAATCCTGTTGACTGTACATGTCTCCCCAGCCTATCCTCTCTTCTTCATTCCGTTTTCAAAATCATTCATGTGCATGTGTCTGAGCGCTGTGTATAGCACCCATGTGCAGGTGCCCATGGAGGCCAGAGGAGGGTGTCAGACCCTCTCCCCACCGCTCCCCAACCCAGCTGGAGTTCCAGGCAGTTGTGAGCCAGCTGATGTGGTCCTTTGGAAGAGCAGCAAGTACTCTTAACCACAGAGCCTTGTCTTCTCTTTCCCATTCTGTTGTTGAAGTTTTAAAATTATGTATGTGTGTGTGTGTGTATGTGTGTATGCATGCATCGGATCCTTGAGGCTGGAGTTATAGGCAATTGTGAACCAGCTTATGAGGGTGCTGGGAACTGAATTCAGGTCTTTTGGAAGAGCGCTATCTCTCTAGCTCCCGTTTTTTTCCCATTCTCCTGGCTACTGCTCTTTGTGTAAGGCTATTTATTTTTTTAGTTATGTGTGCTGCTGGGGGACTCCAAGGCCTCTTACCTGTGGCACAAACAACTACAGCCTTATTTGTAACTTTTTAGTTCTGAGAGTTGGGTTGTTGTTTTTTTTTTTTGGTGGCCAGTGGGTTTTTTATCTTTGTGTTTTGTTTTGTTTTAAGAGGTTCTTACTGTAGTCTGCAACTGGCTATAGCTAAGGCTGGTCTGTAACTCCTGATCATCCTGCCTCTACCTTCCCAGTGCCGGGATTACAGGGGCAAACCACCACACCCAGCTCACAGGCTTATTTTTGATGGACCTCCTCCAGTTTTTTAATGTAGTCTATTGGCTACTAGGATAACTAAAATATATTCCTCCATGTCACTCTGAGGTTTGTGTAATTTATGTGATTGTATTTTAATCATCTCTTAATACGAGTCTGTGAACCTCATTAGAGTGGGAACTACCTGAGGGCAAGAACCCAGTCTTACCCATTGGAACACTGGCTTGGGTGCGGCGGCGGCACAGGTAGGGAACGAAGAGGCTGCTTTTCCACTTCATTCTCAGTGGCTCAAAACGCAACTGGTTTACCGATCCCAGCACCCTTGCAGTAGCTACAGGGACCCCCGTCTTGAAGCTGCAGCAAACCAGGGTTTCTTATTTTATTTCAGTCCGGTTCCACGGCTGAGAGGCTTCCCCTCTGCTCCTCTGCAACTGTGATCTAGGACAGATTTGATGAATGCCCGGGAGGACCCTTGGGAGTCTTCTCTATCAATTTCACGTGTGCAATCTGAGCTACTTTAAATCCCTGTGAAGAAAGGTGCCCTTTTCGTGTTAGGGCCTATTTCTTCCAGTCAGAACGAAGCCGGGCAGGTAGAAGAGCAGGGGAAAACGTGAGAGCCACTTCTGGAGGGAAGGAGCAGAGCTCAAAGGACTGAAGAATAGCTGAGGACGACGCACAAGGCGACGCCGGAGAGCAGCTCTGCCAGCCAAGCTCGGGTTTCCCCACGGCCCCGCCTCCTCCACGAAGCCCGACCCTTTCTAGGGCGGGACCTCCCACTCCAGCCAATTCTGGGAGCCGAACCCTGGCGGTTTGTACTCTTTCTTTCCAATGAGAAAAAAGGGAAGCTGCTTGGCTCCAATGACCAATCCGAGGAGGCGGCGCCTGGTTGTCAGGCAGGTTTGTAAGAGTTCGGGCCAATTGGAAGCGCAGCCACGGCTCGGCCCGGGCGCAGCGCGCAGGCGGTGGCGAAGAGACGCCGAGCGGGCCGAGTGCGGCCGAGCAGAGCCGGAGCCAGAGCGGGGCCGCAGGAGCCGGGCCGGGTGTGGACCGGCCGAGATGCCCTATAAACTGAAGAAGGATAAGGTGAGCTTGGCCTTTCCCCTCGCTCCTCCGCCGCCGCCGGGCCTGCGCGCAGCTCTGGGAGGGGCCCGAGGCAGGCCCGGGACAGCCTCAGACTGACCCTCTGGTCCGGCCCCCCGCAGCACTCCCGCGGCCAGCCCCAGGGCCGCGCGGCTGGCAGCACCCCCAGCTCGTGCAGCAGCTGGGACAGCTCTCTGTCTTTGCCCGGACAGATTTCTCCCCACGTATCCCTCTTCCCTTCCTCTTTGCTCCTACCCCTGGCCCCCTCCAGATCTGCTCCACTCCCAGCTCACTCCCTTGCTTTTTCTCCCCGCCTTTCTCTGTCCCTGATCCCCCACGGGTTTGGGACAGTCCTCATCTAAGACCGCATCTCTCTCCAGTACTCCCCCACCCCCGCCCTGTGCAGCCCCTTCTCTCTTCTCCTCACCAGCTTAAAGACGGCCTCTCCACAGTTCTGTCCAGTCCCTTCTCCCTCCACGATAAGCCCCTGACCTAGAACCGCTCTGCTTTTTCTCTCCTCCGCCCAAATCTGGCCTAGGCCCCTCCCTCGAGTCTTCCTTTACACACAAACTTGTAAGCCAGGACCGAGCCCTTCCTTCTGTTGATGGAACCCCAGAACGTCGGTGCTAGAAGGGAGCTTTTGAGCACATGCAGTGTAGTATCCTAGTGGTACAGATGAGGAGACTGAGGCCGCGTCAGGGGAAGGGACTTGTCCAAGGTCACACATCTTGCTGGAGGCCCAGCTGCAATCTCAGGTCTCCTGACTTGGAGGGCTCTTCTGTGCAAGTGCCTAACTGGCATCAGCTGGCTTCCATCCCACCCTAGACAGGACGTGGTCTCTAATCTGAAGAGACTCCCCCCTGTATTCCTTAGCATAACCTTTGCATTTCCTTTTTTGCACCGGGACAGGGTTTCTCTCTTTCTTGGGACATGTTAAAGCAGAAATCTGCCCTGTTGTGTTAGTTTCCTTCTCATCCTGCAGTCCAGCCATCCTGGATATGCACGCTTGATGGTGATGTCCTTACACAGGCTGTTTCTTTATTATTTGCTGTGCTGGAGATCAAAGCCAGGGTCTTGCACAAGCTAGGCATGTGCAGTACCACTGAGCTACACTCCCAGCCCCACAGGCCATTTCTTGGTGGTATCTTCTTTTACAATCCTTTGCCTTCAGACCACCCTCCTCTGTCTCTGCCTTTCCCTACCCTTTGTTTGCTGCTCTTCCTGAGACCTGTGGTTCCTCTGAGAAGCAGACTTAGCTTGGTAGGCTGGAATACCAGTTCCAACCTCCTCAGCTTTGGGGCTGGCCCCTTGTGTTGGACTGGCTCTGGCCTGGTATTGTGGTCCATTCTGCTGAGGACCCCAGAGGTGGATTGCATTCATTTTCTCCCTGATTGATGCTAGGCTACCTTATCAATCAAACTCTTTATCCTGGGGCTGTTATGTGTTTGCCAGGTGGCTCTGCTTATGGGCTGTCACCATAACTTCTCGGTCTGAGAGTTAGAGCCTAGGACGAGTGATGGTATCCTAGGTGGTGAGCCTAGCAGAGCTGTGTGCCCTACCCAGGCCTTGTCCTTGGGGTGTGGGCTTGCCAGTGTGCGCCATCCAGCTGTAGAGACTCGAGATAGCTAGGCTGGGAACTGAGGGCTGTGGAGTTCAGAGAAGAAGTGATCTCCTTAAGCATCTGTAGCCTGTGGACCAGATCCTGTCCCATCTGTAGAAAGCCGTTGCCTAGCGGCTGACTGAGAACTGGAGGGGACGTTCATAGACTTCCTCAGGCTGTGAGTGGTTTGGTTGAGAGAGGGCACAGCAAGGATTGGGATGTGTGGAAGCAGCCGTGGAGGCCTTTATGAGAGCTAATCTCCTGCACTGGATTTTGGGCTGCATTTGGCCTCCTTCAGGTTCTGAGGGGGAGAGAGATGACAGTGTGACTGAGGTGTACCATGATGGAGGCACAAAGACAGGTGGGTGGAGGATCCTTATTGCTCATCCATCACCTGTCCCCTTTCTCGTCACCGCTTCCTCGGGGAAGTCCTTCCTGGGCCTTCACTTGGGCCACTTACAGACGATGTGGCCTTGGGTGGGAATGAGTTGTGGACACATAAGATGAGGTATTAACGAAACTGTGTGCAGGTTCGGTGTGTCCCTTACACACAGTAGGTGCTTAGTAGGTTGGTGCCGAGTCAGTCTTTGGTGAGATGAGCATCTTTCTCTTCTGAGATTGGATTTAGGTCTTTTTTTTTTTTTTAATTTTCCTGCATGAAGTACCCCTCCCACTTTCCTGTTCATAGTAACAGGATTAAGGGCATGCGGATTTTTTGTGCTGGACACTGGGCTAAGGGAGGGAGATTCTATCGCTGTTTTGACTTAATAGGTGAGGGAAGAGGCCCGTTACCTTCCCACTCGCACATAAGTAGTAAGAGCTGAGCTCAAAACACAGTGCTGGCTCTAAAGCCCAGTGCTTCCTGTCATGCGACAGCTGGGCTGGACCACAGCGTGTGTGTGTTTCACCTGTTTTTAAGAAGACAGGGAGCAAGGCTCGTGGGCCCTGTTCCCCTACACCCACACACACCCACACACCCACACACCAAGGCAGCTGAATCTCCCAGGCACATTCCCTGAGAGATGTGTCTCAGGCGTCGTGCTGAGTGCCATAAGGTGGGTGGAGGGTACAAGCAGCTTAGGCGGCTTATGATCAAGTAGAGACCAGCCTTGGATGGCGGTGGGTCAGCTTTGTTGGAGGGCCCATGTCTGTTGTGTGCTATCAGTCACTTTGCTACTGGGCCCTGCCTGCATTTTTTTTTTTCCCTCTCCACCACTTGCTGAGAGCAGTTGACAGGAGTCAGTGTGGCCAGCCTGCCTAGGCAGTAGAGCTTCGAGCTGCTCCCCATCAGGAATGGTTTTCCCTCTCCACCCCCAGAGAGCCTTCCCGCCTGCTCCAGCCCACACAGAGCTCTTCTCCCTGAGATCAGTTTGCCCCCATAGTCAAACCATTTGATTTAACACTTCTTACTGAAGGGGCTTGGCTGCCATTGAATTGCAGACTCTCAGAGCTGGAAGCGATTTCCAAGGCCCTCCAATCCCGCTCTCATCTAAGGCTTGAATCCTCTCGCAGCATGACTTAGGGGAGGTCCTCGGCCGCTGCTTAGCTGCTCAGCCTCACTGGGCAGTCTGTTTCCATGTAACTACACCGTGAGAAAATCCATCCTTGTTGGCCTCAGTCTGTCCTGTGGATGTCAGCCCATTTCTCTCGTGCCTCTGAGTTGTGTCTTTGCCGCACACACAGCCCTTTCTCTGCTGGTTAAGCTTCATCTCGCTCCCCCACCCTTCTGCTCGTCCCTTCTATTGTTAACATCTCGGTTCCTGCAGCTGGTGCATCTCAGGCTGAGCTAGAATGGGCTGCGTTTCCCTTTAAGAAACACTAGAATTTCTTATTACCCCTTCCACAGGCATGCTCTCCACTGAACTAAACTCTAGCTTGGTACCGTCAAGCCACGCACTCCTCACAGGTCTGTCACCCAGCTGGAAGGTCCTGAGATCTGCAGGCTGTGCCACAGCATTGACTGGCGGTGTACTTGCAGTTAGAGCTACAGCCTCAAGTCTCTTTCAAATTCTCCCCATCCTGTCCCTGTGTGGTTGCTTTTGTTTTGGCCCAGAATATGGGAAGAGATGCTGGACAAGCCAGGGCTCTGAGCCAGTTGCCAGGTTCCCAAGGGAACGTTTCGATTGGTGCTCACAGTTTGTTAACAATTCAGGACTTCACCTCCGTCTCTGCCCCAGTGCTTGTTGCCTGAGGCTCTGAGCAGTTTTGGGTTGGGATGCTTCTGGACCGTTAGCATCTTGTTACATGAAACAGCACCCTCTTGGCTGGGTGCTATTTATGTCACCTAAATAAATGCCCCTGAGTCTTGGATGATGGTTTCTGCTCTGCTCTAGTGAGTAAGCCGTGGACACCTCTGACCAAGTTGCCCAGAAGTTGGACTGACCAGCTTGTCCCCTAATGCCATCTTACCTCAGCTCTTTCCTGACTGAGGGCTTCCTAAGCCTAAGCCATCCACGAGCCCAGCGAGGAGACAGATGAAAGAATATTGTCATGCCTCATTGTGAACCTAAGCTCCCAGGACCTGGAGGGCTTGAATCACCTGGTGTATCTCAGGGTTGATACAGTTGAGTTTTTACTTAGTTTTGTTTTTTTGAGACAGGGTTTCTCTGTATAGCTCTGGTTGTTCAGTAACTTGCTCTGTAGACCAGGCTAGGCTCAAACTGTCTGCCTTTGCCTCCCAAGTGCCAGGATAAAAGTCATGTGCCACCATGCCCAGCTGATACAGTGTAGGTTTTAACTGATTCAGATGCATGGTGCATAGTTAAAGCCTGGAGCTACGGCTCAGTGGTAGAGTGCTTGTCTAGCTTAGCAAGGTCCTTAGCAAGAACAACAGGAAAAACCCAACAACAACAAAGAGAATTAAGAGGTTCAGGCTAGGCCTGCCCTTCCTCTGGGCCTCTATAACCGTAACTTCATTTTCCCCCAGCAGGAACCCCCCAAACTTGCCAAAGGCACAGCCAAGCCCAGCAGCTCAAGCAAGGATGGTGGAGGAGAGAACACAGAGGAGGTAAAGATGTCCACGTGGTGCTGTCCACAACGACTAGCTGCAGCTCCCTGATGGCTGTGGGGAAGGGTCTGAGGGGGCAGATGGGAGGGATGCTCCTACAGTCTAGAAGGGACAGCAGATCTCAACTGCTCTTGAGCAGGATTTGACTGGTATGGAACAAATACATACTGTAATTCTTTCAAATTCTTCCAGTTCCCCTGGAAGTTGTTTTCTGTCTGCCACTTTCAGTGTTGATTCTTTTTCAGTGGCTAAGGGTATGACCAGTAGTGAGGGCCATGCTTAGTATATTTAAGGCCTTGGACTTGATTTCCAGTGTGTGTGTACCACACACACACACACACACACACACACACACACACACACACAC
>JANHMN010000017.1:57357160-57384080 GCA_030674055.1 Rhabdomys pumilio
CACACACACACACACACACACACACACACACACACACACACACTTTTTCTCAGGGCATAAAAAAAATGAAAGATGTGGGATCTTCTTATGCATGCCTATGAACTCATTATTTGAGAAGCTGAGGATCACAGATTTGGGCAAGCTTGTATCATATAGCAAGACCTTAAGACCTGACTCAGTAAGGTGGTGGTGGTTGGTGGGGGGTGGGAGGATGCTGGGAGGTTTGTGGTCCTGGCCAAAAGGGGAAAAGTCTATAGTACCTCATGGGATGACAAGTCACTTTGATATGGATCTGGGTGGGGCAGGGGCTTGGGAGTGGCTAGTGTCCCTGAGTTGGGCAGGGCTGAGGCCACTGCTTCTGGTCTCCATGTGACCAAAGGACAGTCATGAACAGAGGTCAGCACAGCTCAGCAGTCTAGAGCTATAAAGCAATAAACAGGCAAACAAGACAGCCGAAGAGTAGAGGGGCTTAGGGAAGTTCAGGGATGTCCTCAGACATGGGGTATGGTCATTGGGTGCTGTGTCTGTTGGACAGCCTTGGGAATGTGTGGGAGCCACTGCCATACCTCCTCTGCCTTCCCCTTCCTGCTCTAAGCTGTTCAGGAAGCAGAAGTCTTAGTTACGGGCTGGTCTTTTGAGAAAGGAGATTGGTTGGCCAGTGTTTGGGGCTAACTATGGATTTAGATTTTTTTTTTCCCAGCTACTTGGTCCTGTCCCCTCTACAGAGATCCAACTAACATTTACATTGGTGACCACTGTTTTAAGACTTGCAATGTAATCAGAAGGCTAGGTTTCTTGCCTGGTTCTTGGACCCCGGCAGTTAAAAATTACAACTGAGTAATGAAGACTATAGTGTGGGAAGGATTTACTGAAATAGTGATCTGCAGTCTCTACTGGTCCTTGTCACCAGACGCTGTGGCCATGTGGGCCCTTCATGATCTTTCTACCTGGTGTGAACTGAGCAGAAGAGCTGGATGGTGTTGTGCGGCTTCTGCCTCACACCTGTGCTCTCTCTGTGGGTCATAGCAAGTGTGTCTGACACACACCCTCAGGACTCACTCTCTCTTTCAGAGGTGACTCACTGAGAAAGTAGTTGAGAGTTAGTGGCCAATATTAAACAGCAAGGGGGAGAGTAGAGTGGTGGTGCATGCCCTTAATCTCAGCATTTGGGAGGCAGAGGGATCTCTGAGTTCAAGGCCAGCCTGGGGAGTTCCTGGACAGCCAATACTCTTAGGAAGAGAAATCCTATCTTGAAAAAAAAAAAACAAAAAAATGTAACAACAACAACAACAACAAAACCCAGCCGAAGACTGAGAGCCAGGGTTTCACAGGCCTTCCCCACGCACTCCCTACCAGTCTTGTAGTTACTAGGCACACTAGTTATCATCTGCTGAGCATAACCTGCCTTGACCATCTGCCGGAGTCCCCAGGGCGTGGTCGGGCTGTGAGTTGCTGTCTGTCTCCCTGTTCCTGTGTTCCCTTCACAACCGTCGTTAGACAGTTTCTGGTGAACTCCCTGCTTCTCAGTGTTGGAGCTTCAGGATGATCTTACCTGCTTGGCACAGTGTGGGTGCCACATCTGAATGTGGCGAGCTAGGGAGGGAGGGAGGGAAGGAGGGAAGGAATGGGTGAGGTCTCAGGCCAGGCCGTTCCCTTAGTAAGTGGGAATGAAGGTGTGGTGAAGTCAAGAGGCATGCCGTGCCTGACCACCTGGCTTCTCCAGGGCCTCCTGAGGAGTCTGCTCAGATAAGTGGTCTTGGTCTTAGTTTCGATAGAAAAGGAGAGAGTCAAGCTCACTGTGGGCTCTGTTCTGTGGAAAGCCTTCCAGGACTTGACCACAGGAGGCAGCTCACTGTGGGAGTTTCACTTTCTGAGTTTTCAGGAAAGTACTCATGGGTAGACCACAGATGCTGAGAAAATTGAGGGCCAGGTTATGAGACTGTGGTCTTTTTAAAATTTTTATTTTATTATTTTTATGTGGATGGATGGATGTTTTGCCTATATGTATGTCTGTGTACCACGGGCATACCTGGTATCTGTGGAGATCAGAAGAGAGGGGCATCAAATTCCCCAGTAGGAGTTAGAGGTGGTTGTGAGCAGCCATGTGGGTGCTGGGAACCAAACATGGGTCAGCCAGTGCTCTTAACTACTGAGCTGTCTCTGCATCCCTGAGGTCAAGAGTTTAAAATACTATTTATCATAAGCTCTCTCTTGCCCCTTTTACTAGTGTAGAATTCTGAGCTCCTCAGGCCAAACTCACTATGCCATTGCCATAAGTATTATTCAATTAATCCTAATAATTAGAGCAGGTAACATTTGCTTTTATTGAGCAGTTACTTTGTATTAGTTTTCCAAGGTAGCCAAAATAGATTACCAAATACCAGGTGGCTTGGGACAGGAAAATTGTCTTACAGTTATGAAGGCTAGAAGGCTGAAGTCAAGTGTAGCATAAGAGGCATGCCCTGAGGTCTTTTGTGTACTTTCACATGTATGTCTGTTTGGATATGTACACGTGTGTGCAGATAACCTGCAGAGTCCAGAAGGTGTTATACCCCCTGCAGCTGGAGTTACAAACTGTTGTGAGCTACCTGACATGGGTTCTGGGAACTGAATTCAGGTTCCTCTGCAAGAGTTTCTGAGACATCAAGCCAGCTTCTGAGGTCATTTTATTTAGAATTAAAAAATTTGGATGGGGCCAAGTGGTAGTGGCACGCGCCTTTAATCCCAGCACTTGGGAGGCAGAGGCAGGCAGATTTCTGAGTTCGAGGCCAGCCTGGTCTACAGAGTTAGTTCCAGGACAGCCAGGGCTACACAGAGAGACCCTGTCTCGACAAACAAAAACAAAACGTACATACATTTGGCATGGAGTGTGGTTGTGCTCATTTTAATCTTTGCACTTGGGGAGGTAGAGGCGGGCAGATCTCTATGAGTTCAAGGCCACCCTGGTTCAATTTTGAGACTGCATCTCAATTTTTTTTTGACTCACTAACTACATCTATTTGTTTACTTGGTATATGTGTGAGTGTGCCATGGTACACTGGTAGAAGTTGGTTCTCTCCACCCACCATGTAGGACCTAGGGATTAAACTCAGGTCACCCAAGCCCGGTGGCAAGTGCCCTTTACAAACACAGAACACTCATTGGTCTCTTTTGTTTGAATGCTTGAATTTTTATGTATGTGTGTGTGGTGTGTGCATGTCTGTAAGTGTAAGTGTGTGTGTTCACAAGTGTGGAGCTGCATGAGTGTGTATGCATGTGTATGTAGAAGCCTGAGCTGACATCAGATGCTTTCCTCAGTTCCTGCCATCTTAGTTTTGATGTCTTCTTCAATCTCTGTGTACCATATGTATATATGGTACACAGAGATTGTATATATATATATATATAGCGTGTACTCTCTGTACCGAGAGCTGGTCATTTTGAAACTGCTCAGACTAGCCAGTTTGCTCCAGGGCAGTGGTTCTCAGCCTGTGGATCACCAGCCCTTTCACAGGGGCACATATCAGCTGTCCTGCATATCAGATATTTACAACTCATAACGGTAGGTAGCAGAATTACCGTTGTGAAGTAGCAACTTGGGAATTGTGTTAAAGGATGACAGCATCAGGAAGGGGGAGAACCCCTGGCCTAGGGGCTCCCCTATGCTTCAGGCTCCTGGGGACTGCAGGAGTGCTTCCTTGCCCACCTGGCGTAGGTGGGTCCTGGGCATTCAAAACTGTTAGCTGCAGTTACATAGCAAACACCTTACTCTGTGGGCCACTGGCTAGCCCTGACCGGAGGTTCTAGGAAAAGGTTTGTTCTGTTCTTTGCTGGCTTTCGGCAGTCTGTGGCTCACCTTTTCTTCTCGATGCACCCTGTCAGCTCCTCCTCACACAGCATTCCCCTGTGTGCCTTAGGCCTGTCTGAGTTTGTGTCTTTAAAGGGTCATTAAGGACAATCCTGTCCAGCCCAGACCATTTGCACTTGATTATGACTGCCTGTAGAGACCCAACTGCAAGTAAAGTCCATTCACGGGTGCGGGCAGACACAGTTGGGTGGACTGTGCAGCCCTGTGGACGCTGTGCTGTGCACGACCTGAATGTGCACACACGTAACTGTCACTGCTTCCCCCAGGATGTCTGCGTTAGCAGCCCCACCTTGTAGAAGAACTCAAAGCTCGGAGGGAAGGAGTGGCAGAGCTAGGGTTTGTGGGCTGAATGATGCTCTGTCTCTGAGACTCGAAGGAGGATCCTAGGATGGAAGGTGGCTTTGAGAGGTCAGATGAGACTCCCGTGTCCTGCCTCTGCAGTTGAGGATCTCTGGTCTGACTCTGGAGAAGTGGGCTCTTTTAGTACACTGTTGTTCTGAGTTCTGGGTACAGGGACTGAGGAAGGAAAAATGGTCTAGTCTCCCTACTTCAGCTCCCAAGACCACAGCTGTTATCTTCAAACCTTTTGGGTTTTATAGTCTTTCCCTTTTTCTTTCCAGTACTGGGGATTGGACACTAAGCTGCACCCTCAGCCAAGCTCTCTCCCTCTAATTTGAGGTGGGTCTGGATGCCTGCAATATAATCTCAGCAACCAAGACAGAGATGCAGGTGGAGCTCTGTGAATTTGAGGCCAGCTAGGCCTATATAGATGCGGTCTCAAAAACAAAACAAACCTACCGAAGTCTAAATTGAGCCAGGTGTGCTCACGCATGCCTGTAGTCCTAGCTGAGACAGGATGACTGCTGTGAATTCAAGGCCAGCTTGGTCTATACTTTGTAAGTTCTAACCCAGGTTATAGTGTATGACCCCGTTTATAAACAAAATAAGCCGGGCAGTGGTGGCACAGACCTTTAATCCCAGCACTTGGGAGGCAGAGGCAGGCGGATTTCTGAGTTTGAGGCCAGCCTGGGCTACAGAGTGAGTTCCAGGACAGCCAGAACTACACAGAGAAACCTTGTCTCGAAAAACCAAAAAAAAAAAAAAAAAAAAAAATAAATAAATAAATAAATAAATAAAAAAAACAAAATAAAATTAATTTTGGCATCTCCCAAAGTTAAAAGCCAAAGTCTATAGCCTTTCTGGCTCCATTTTGTTAAACCAGTGAGCTCCTCCGTAACAACACAGGCCCCTCCGTGCAGCCCCACTGTTCTCAACCTGCTTTATTGTCCTCTCCCCCCCCCTCTCTTTTTTTGTTTTTTGTTTTTTGTTTTTTGTTTTTTGTTTTTGTTTTTTTTTGCTACTTAACTCAACTTTATCCTATAAGAGCTAAATCCAAACCCCTTCAGGGATGGAAGAGATGGATCACAGTTAAGACACACACACACTCACACTCCTTAAAAATAAATCTTTTTAAAAGTCACCTCTTGAGAGATGTCCTCCCTAATTCTTCCAGGCAGTTGGTAACCCATCCTCTGTTTCCACAGCCTTTGTGTTCTCTGCTCTGGCATTTCCATGGTACCACCAGCTGCTTCTGTCCCTCCTACGAGTCTGAGCTCTTTGAAGACAAGGGCCATGTCCTAGTCACCTTTCGTCTTTGATGCTCAGTGAGATGTTTAGAGAAGAAGGGGAGGATGGGAAGAATTAAACTCGGCTAGCTGGAGCTCTGGATGGCACAGTGGGAGAGGAGGCCTCTATAGAGCTCAAGGTTTAAACTAAAACGGCCTTTGTTTATTCAACCAGTTAATTCCTGATGCAGTAGATACAGCATGCAATCTGTGCTTTTTAAAAAATTACATTTATTTATGTGTTTATTGTGTGTTTGCAGAGGTCACAGGGCAACTTGGTGGGAGTTGATTCTGTCCTTCTACCATTTGGGTCCTGGAGATTGAGCTGAGATTGTCAGTCTTGACAATAAAGGGACAAATGCCTTTATCTACTGAGCCACCCCACTAGCCCCTGTTAATTGTGTTTTGCACCAGAGTCTTGCTCTGTAGCCCAGGTTAGTTTCAACCCACAATGATAATTTATTTATTTTTTTTCTTTTTTCCTTTCTTTTTCTTTTTTCTTTTCCCCCCTTTCCCTCTCCCTCCAGCCCTGCTCGCTCCAGCCCAAAGGTTTGTTTTTTGTTTTATTATATGTAAGTACACTGTTTCTGTCTTCAGACCACCCCATAAGAGGGCATCAGATCTCATTATGGATGGTTGCTGGGAATTGAACTCAGGACCTGTGGAAGAGCAGTCATTGTTCTTAACCGCTGAGCCATCTCACCAGCCCTGCAGTGATATTTTCAATTTTGCCTTCTGAGTGCTGGAGTTATGGGTATAAAGCACCCTCTTCAGTTCTATCTGTGCACTTTGTAATTCATTTTGAGATATGGTCTTGCTGTGTAGCCCAGGCTGGCTGGAAACTCTTGATCCATCTGCCTTAGTCTCTGCATAGCTAGGAGCAGAGCATGTGCGACTGCCCAGCTACCTTTTCTACTAATTTTACGTTCCATCTTCCGGTTAGAAGATTTCTTACAGTTGGAGGGAGGGAGGGAGCTCAGCTAGTAGACTGCTCTGCTAGCATGCTCAAGTCCTGGGTTCTGTACCCAGTGCCTCACACACTGGTGTGGTGGTGCACACACGTGGGAAGTAGAGGCAGGGGATCTGGGTACACGAAGGCCTTCTGGGTGCATGTAGATTTTGAAGTGGAAGGTACTTCAGGCCTCTGCAGAGTCTCAGAAGGCATAAACAGAACTAAGTCCAGTTGGAAGGCAGAATTGCTGGGTTGCCTTAGGTCGGGTATCCTTGTGGTAGCTGCAGTTCTCGGGGGACTCATGTGTCTCCTGCCCACCCCAGGACAGTGGAGAGACATTAGATGATGCTGGAGGATTGAGAATAAATGATCCAGTGTGAAATCAGTGGCTGACGCAGCTACACATTTGCTTTCTGACAAGCATGTGAAGGGGAGACAGACAGGAGATGCCTCACTGGGCTTGTAGTCAGGCCCTTTGCTCACCGGGCTTCCACCTCTCAGCTGTTTCCTGCATTGGATCCTGCCAGTGGTCCTTGTAGCAGTAGAGCTGGGGCTAGGCCAGTGGTCCAGTAGGTAGGCACAGGTGTGAGGGGCAGGTTCCATCCTTAGAGCCATGGAAAGACTGAGAAGGTGGGGCACTCCTGAAATACTAGTGAGCCAAAGCAAAATGGGAGGCCAAGATAGCAGAATTCTCGGAAGCTCACAAGCCGTCTAGCCTGGCCAACACAGTGAACAGGAAACCCTGCCTCAGACAAGATGGATGGCAAGAAGCTTGTCATGTTGTTGTCATCTGATATCCGATGCACTGCTTTACATATCCAATGTCATCAGTGCTTACACACATGGACACGTATATACACTTATCACACACATACACACACAAAGCAAAAGAAAATACTGGGAAGACCCAGTGAGATGAAGCAGACAGTCCGCTTGGCTGCTTTGGCACCACGGTAGCACGCAGCAGTGTGGAGCTAGTGTAGAGGGTCCTTAAGCATTGAGTTGTTGGCTGGCCTTAGACAGTTTATTTTTTATATTTATTTATTTATTTATTTATTTATTTATTTATTTATTTGGTTGGTTGGTTTTTCAAGACAGGGTTTCTCTATGTAGCCCTGGCTGTCCTGGAACTCACTCTGTAGACCAGGCTGGCCTCGAACTCAGAAATTCGCCTACCTCTGCCTCTCAAGTACTGGGATTAAGTGGACATTTTATTTTTAATCCATGTAAAACCCTGTGTTCTCTTGAAACCTTACTTGGACAGTGGTTAGAAAATTACTGATCTAGCTAACTTTTTTAAAGTAATTTATTTTTATGTATGTTGGTGTTTTGACTGCATGGATGTCTGTATAAGGGTGTTGGATCCCCTGAAACAGGAGTCACAGTTTTGAGGTGCCATGTGGGTGCTAAGAATTAAACCTGGGTCCTCTGGAAGTGCAGTCAGGTCCCCCACCCCCAGCCCCTCTGCTTTTAGGGGCAGGGTCTCTCCGTGTAGCTCTGGCTGGCTGCCCTCAAGCGCACACAGACGCACCTGTCCACCTCCTGAGTGCTGGAATTAAAGGTGTGCACCACCACCACTAGTTGATATAGCTAACTTCCCTTCTCGCTAGCAGAAAATGGAGGTCCTGCTTTCCCTCTCTGGGAAGAGAGCCTTTTTTCTCAAAGTGGTCCCAGTTTGTCAAGGTGCTGGGTGCTGCTGGGCAGGCGCCTCGTGTCTTCCTGTGTTCTTTCCCTTTCTCCACTCTGCAGTTGCCGCTGCTATACAGAGCACACTTTCCATCATCCCTCCCACTCTTCCTGATGCTACTACGACCCTTTAACAGTTCTTCAGGGTGTGGGGACCCCAACCATAGCTTACTTTCATTGTCACTCCATAACTAGTTCTGGAACTGTTATGAATCATAATGAAAATACCTGATATGTGACCCCATGAAAGGGTTCAAGACCCATAGATTGAGAACTGCTGCTCTAAGGTCGTCTGTGGAGATAGGACAAGAAGGTCTGGAGGAGGAGGCTTGGCTCCTCTTCACCCACCATTCGTGAATGCTTGTTAGATCCCACTTCTAGGGTTCACACACCAGGGCCCTGGCTATCAAGAAATTCATTATGGGTCAGTGGTTTAGCCTGTGGGTCACGACGCCTTTGGGGTGAAACAACCCTTTCACGGGGTCACCAAGACCATTAGGAAACACCAGTATTTACAATACGATTCGTAACAGTAGCAAAACTACAGTACGAAGTAGCAGTGGAATAACTTTATGGTTCAGGTCAGTACACATGAGGAACTGTGTTAAAGGGTCACAGCATCAGGACAGATGAGAAGCACTGCTCTAGTTGAAGAGGATGACACACAAACAGACTAAGCACGCCTACAGTACCGCTGCTCTAGAAGCTGAGGCAAAAGTATCAACTGAAAAGCCCTATAAGGCCAGGCAATGGCTGGCTCTTTAGTCCAAGCACTCTGGAGGCAGAGGCAGGCAGCTCTCTGTGTTGAAGGCCAGCCTGGTCTACAGAATGAGTTCTAGGACAGTTAAAGCCACACAAAGAAACTGTCAGGATGAGGGCTATCAGGGCAGGGGTATGGAGTAGAGGGGGGGGCTACTAAAAAAATAGACTAGGTAAGAGCTGTCACTGGGAGTGAGTGGCTACAGAGACAGTAGAACAGACCAGAGGTTGAGGTGAGCCCAGAAGGGCCACAGTGAGCTGAGTCAGCTTTTTAGAGAGGTATGATTACTCAAAGACCCAGTGACTTCCTGGTCTTTGGCTTTTTCAAGTAAAAGAGATAGTGGACTGGAAGGAGCATTTGAGTGGGCTAGCTTGGGGTGGCGTTTCCAGGGTGCATTCGTAGAACCCTGGTGTAGAGATCACAGGTATAGCAGCAGCCACGAGCAGCAGAGCCTTACAAAACAGCACTGTGTGCTGCTTGCCTGTTCTTATGGTAGCCCTTTAAGACAGGCACTGTGCTCAGCTGCAGATACATCATCTGTTCCAGAGAGAAACTGGAGCTCCACTACTAAGTTCCAGTCTGCTTGTATGTGCCTGTGTGGGCACATGCATGTGTATGTACATGTGTGAGTGTCGCATATTTATATACAGCTTCCCAAGGAGGCTAGAAGGAGGGTTTAAGATCCCTTGGAACTACATAGAGTAGCAAGCATTTGTGGGCTGCCTGATGTGGCGCTGAGGTAACTTCAGTGCTCTGCATCAGAGGTTAGGAGCAGTAAGTAAGTAGTACTCTTGGGGTCTGGAGAGATGGCTCAGTGGTTAAGAGCACTGCCTGCTCTTCAGAGACCCCAGTTCAATTCCCAGAACATACATGGCAGCTTAAACCTGTTTGAACTCCTTTCCAGGGCATCCAATACCCTCACCCAGACATATGTACAGCACAAATGCACATAAAATTAAAATTTTAGAAAAGCATTAAGTACTCTTAACCACTGAGCCATCTCTCAGTTATAGTATTTGTTTTGTTGTTTTGTTTTAAAAACAGGGTCTCACTGTTAGCCCAGGCTGGCCTAGAATTATGGCCATCCTACCTCAGCCTCCTAAATACTGGGGTTATAAGGATTACAGGTAGGCTTAGTGTGTTCTTTGTTTTCCAGACAGTGTTTCTCTTCGAAGCCCTGGCTGTCCTGGAATTCCCTCTGTAGACCAGGCTGGCCTTGAACTCAGAGATCTGTCTGCCTCTGCCTCCCGAGTGCTGGGTGAGAAGCGTGTGCCATCAGTGGTGTTCTTTAGTATCTTCATGAACATTAGGCTCTAGATAGAGTTTGCTTGTCCTAAGGCAGGGAGGAGAGATACAGGGAATGAGCAAGAGTCTAAGCATGAAACCACTGACTTCCCAGCCTTTCTCCCTCCTCCCTCCAAGGCCTGACCTTGCAGAAAGGGATTCCCCAGAATCCAGGGAACCTTGCATTGTCTAAGACACTGGCTCATTGCTGGCCACAACAGGAGCGTATGGTGCCTACTCTGTCCCCTTCCTTGTGTTACTTGATTAAACCTACTCCAGCTAAACGAGCTCTCTAGGGTTGTTTGAAGCAGACAGCACCAGATGACCAAAAGTGCTAACAAGCCATGCCCCACCACAGGCCTCTGATGGGTTCTGTTTCCTTCCTCTCTCTTGTATCCAGGCAGAACACAGGCCTCACATAATTTATTTTTTATTTATTTTTATTCATTCATTTTTGCTGTACTGGTGACAGGACCTAGGGCTAGGCAAATACTCTGCCACAGAGCTAAGTGCTGACACCTTTGAACTTTGAGTCAGGGTCTCAGCTGCTCAGGCCGCCTCTTCTCACCCTCTTAACAGCTGGCTTACAGGTATGCACCAGCAAGCTCCCCCAGTTTAGTGGGGTTTTGTTGTTTTAAACCAAGGTCTTGCTCAGCAGTCTAGGCAGACTTGGGAACTACTGATGTTTGTGTCTCCACCTCCCCAATTCTGGAATTAATAGGTATGCAGAATACCCAGGGTTTTTATTTTTGCTTTTAAAGATTTATTATTTTTGGCCAGGATAAACAGGGCTACAGAGAAACATTGTCTCAAAAAACAAAACAAACAAAAAAAGATTTACTGTTTTCATGTGTATGTTTTATCTGCATGTAATTATGTATGTAGACCACAAGCATTCTTCATGTCCTTGGAGGCCAGAAGAGGGCATTAGATCTGGGTCTGGAGTTACAGGCATTTGTGGACTGCTATTTGGGTGCTGGGCTTCAAACTGGGATTCTCTGGCAGAGCAGCCAGTGCTCTTAACTGCTGAGCCATCAGTCCAGCCAGCTCTCCTCCTTTTTACCCCCCCCCCCCCTTTTCTTGTTTTGAGACAAGGTCTCATCACTATGTAACTCTGGCTGGCCTGGAACTTGCTATGTAGGCCAGGCTTGCCTTGAACTCATGCTTCTGCCTCCCAAGTGCTAGGAATAAACGCATGCACCACCATACTTGGCTTAATTAAGCCTTTTATTACTCTGTGTGTGTGTGGGTGTGTGGGTGTGTGTGTGTGTGCGCGCGCGCGTGGTGTCTGTCTGTCTACGGACAGAAGTACGGAGATGTTCACGCAGGCCAGAAGAGGGCATTAGGTCCTTTGAACTGGAGTTGCAGGTCTTGAGGATTGAATTCAGCCCTGAAAGACAAGTGCTCTACCACTGGGCTAGACCTTCAGCCCTGTTACCTGCTGTTCTGACTTCTGTCACCATCCATCCCGTTACTTTTGCCTCCTCGTGATGTGTGTGAACACTAAAAGTTGTTGATGCATAGATAGGACTTTGGCACACTGCCTTCTGGATCTTTATGGCATTATCTCTGTCCCTGGCCTGTCCTCGGCAGGGATAGCTCACTACCTTTCTACAAGCATGAATAAGCTAGGGATAGGAAGATGGTCACAGCTAGGGTTGAGGGCATCCTGTAGACAGCTGGCTTCAACAAATTACTTTTATGCCCAGGCACAGCCCCAGCCCCAGTCTCAGCCACCATCATCCAACAAACGACCCAGCAACAGCACACCACCCCCAACACAACTCAGCAAAATCAAGTACTCAGGGGGACCCCAGATTGTCAAGAAAGAACGACGCCAAAGCTCCTCCCGCTTCAACCTCAGCAAGAACCGGGAGCTACAAAAACTTCCTGCCTTGAAAGGTACTCCCAGTCATCCAGGGACTGGTGAACTGGGCCTCAGGGCCATGAGCTTTGGTTAGGGAGTGTTTTGGGGGAAAGTGGGGTACTATAGACATGAGAGGTGCAACTGTGAGGTGCCAGGGAACAGAACGGGGTCAGGGTAGCAAGGGAAAGCTCACAGGAGCAGTTAGGACATGCACCTGACTGCCGAGACCTCCACAGACTCACCAACCCAGGAACGCGAGGAGCTGTTCATCCAGAAGCTACGCCAGTGCTGTGTCCTCTTTGACTTCGTGTCAGACCCACTCAGCGACCTCAAATTCAAAGAGGTGAAGAGGGCAGGGCTCAATGAGATGGTGGAATACATCACCCACAGCCGTGACGTTGTCACCGAGGCCATCTACCCTGAGGCTGTCACCATGGTGAGCACAGGGAAAGGACAGAGGGCGGTGGGACCCCTGGGGAAGCCCAGCCAGTGTTCTAAGTTGGGCTCCCGCCTCAGTTTTCAGTCAATCTCTTCCGGACGCTGCCTCCTTCATCGAATCCCACAGGAGCCGAGTTTGACCCTGAGGAAGATGAGCCTACCTTGGAAGCTGCCTGGCCGCATCTCCAGGTACCAGGGCAAAGGGACAGGATCCGGATATAGGAAACAGGACTGCTCAGATCTGCAGCAGGGGCATCTCCCAGTCCTCGGGTCACGCCTCAGTGAAGCTTCTTTCCCTCCACAGCTTGTGTATGAGTTTTTCTTGCGTTTCTTGGAGTCTCCAGATTTCCAGCCAAACATAGCCAAGAAGTACATTGACCAGAAGTTTGTACTTGCTGTGAGTCTGAGTTCCTGCTCTTCCAGTCAGCTGTCATCCCATGTGCCTTCACCTGTGTCCTGCCCTCCTCTTCCCCTTACTGTGATTATACTGAGTTCAGCTGTGTCTGGTACAAGGCTCCCAAAGAAACTCTGCTGTAACTGGAGGAAAATAGCAAGCAAGTGCCTCTCTTCACTCAGTGGGGTATAAACACGCACACCCAGATAGCACATAGGAGCAGCCAGATGATAAATCACTCTGCTTTTCTGTGACCTGATGCCATTCCCCAGAGAGCCTTGTGACCCTCGCCCGTGCCTTCCTTGGCATTTGCCTCATTCACTGCCTTTCTTAACCTCCTGCTCCTAGCTCCTGGACCTATTCGATAGTGAAGACCCTCGAGAGCGGGATTTTCTCAAGACCATTTTGCATCGCATCTATGGCAAGTTTTTGGGGCTCCGGGCTTATATTCGTAGGCAGATCAACCACATCTTCTACAGGTGAGGCGATGAGCCCAGGCTTGGGGGTACAACACCCCTGCAGAGGTGGGATGGGAACAGGAAGGCAAGGAAGACTGCAGCCTGCTGGAGGGGTGGCGTCAAGATGGCCTTCTTTCTACTCTTAGGTTCATTTATGAGACTGAGCATCACAATGGGATTGCTGAGCTCCTGGAGATCCTAGGCAGGTGAGTGGGGATGCAGATGCCACGGGAGGTGGGGGATGGGCACACTGAGCCCTAGGAAGGTGAGTGGGGATGCAGATGCCACGGGAGATGGGTGACGGGCACACCGAGCTCTGACACAAGCCTGATCCTAAAGATGCCCCTTGATTTCTAGCATCATCAATGGCTTTGCCTTGCCCCTTAAGGAAGAGCACAAGATGTTTCTCATCCGTGTCCTGCTTCCACTTCACAAAGTCAAGTCCCTGAGTGTCTACCACCCTCAGGTGAGCTGCCTTTCTCAGGGTCTCTCACCTGAGCATCAGAGAAGGGAGGGAGGGAGGGAGGGAGACCTCTCAGCATAAAGGAATGCTTGTGGTAAGTCCTCTATACCTCCTCTCCTATTTGGGGATCTTGTTGTCACTGAGAGCTGAATTTCACTTGTACCCCCAAACTTTTGCAGCTGGCATACTGTGTGGTACAGTTCCTGGAGAAGGAGAGCAGTCTCACTGAGCCGGTAATTTCCTTTCTGGGGCTTCAGTCATCAAATGCTTGCCCATCTCTACTTGTTGGTTTTGTGGTATTGGCCACGTACAAATCTAGGCCCTTGTACGTCTCAGGCAAGGGCTTTCTCACTGAGCAACATCCTAGTTCCAGTCGGTAACTACTAAGTGATGCTGTGAGCACACGCTCAGGAGGCCTGAGCGAAGTGGCTTCCTCTAAAGGGAAACAAAACCTATATCCTCAGGAAACAAGCCCAAGCCAGAGAAGCTGTGTGATTAGCTGAGGGGAGGCAAGGGGAGGCAACAGAAGGGCTTCCCAGAGAACTGAGCAGGTTAGGAATTTTATTCTCGTGTCATCTTCACAGGTGATTGTGGGACTTCTCAAGTTTTGGCCTAAGACCCACAGCCCCAAGGAGGTGATGTTTCTGAATGAGCTGGAGGAGATTCTGGATGTCATTGAACCCTCGGAGTTCAGCAAAGTCATGGAGCCACTCTTCCGCCAGCTTGCCAAGTGTGTCTCCAGCCCCCATTTCCAGGTAAGACCACACTCACTGACTCCCAGATTTGACAGAGCAGGACTTGAGAACTGCGGGTAGTGCCGCTGAACTCTTCTCCTTACCAGGTGGCAGAGCGCGCCCTCTACTACTGGAACAACGAGTACATCATGAGCCTGATCAGTGACAATGCTGCCCGCGTCCTTCCCATCATGTTTCCTGCACTCTATAGGAACTCCAAAAGCCACTGGAACAAGTAGGGGACTAGGGTTGCGCTGATGGTGGGACCTGGGTACTCCACACTGAGGGTATAGAACTCAAGAGGCATGATCTCATGTGGACGCCCGGCAAGCAGAGCTGGTACCCACCAATACTACCAAGTGTAGGATCTTGAGGGGTTGACTGGCAAGAAAAGGTGCTAGTGAGACATCCTCAAAGTACCAAGCAGCTGACCTGCATCACACCACATAGCTCAGGAGACAGCCTAGGCTGGAAGGAACTATGTGATCAGCTTAAAGAACAACGAGTCCAACTTGTAAAAGGCTTTCTTGCTGAAAGCAGACTCAGTGTTGCTGACAGTCCTCCAGGTTACTAGGCCATGGAATGTTAGCCAAGGAAGAGTTAGCCATGTGGGGCCAGTATCCGTGACGACCATCAGTGCCCTCAGTGTGCGAGAGTTAGTCAAGAGCTAGCTGCTTCTACAGTGTATGCTTCTCCAGGGTAGAGGTTAGTGAACAGTAAACGGGAGAGTGGCAGAGATACCAGGGAACAAGCAGACTGGGCTGTGACACTGATGGCAGGCTCTGACCTTCTCAACACCATCTTTCTCTGGGTGGCAGGACAATCCATGGACTGATCTACAATGCCCTGAAGCTCTTCATGGAAATGAACCAGAAGCTGTTTGACGATTGTACACAACAGTACAAGGCAGAGAAGCAGAAGTAAGTGTCTCTCTCCTGAGAGGATTGTTACCTTCTACTTCCAGCTCACTGTCCCCAATCCCAATCCCCTGTCCCTGTCCCTCCCCCTTAGGGGCCGGTTCCGAATGAAGGAAAGAGAGGAGATGTGGCAGAAGATTGAGGAGCTGGCCCGGCTCAATCCCCAGGTGAGGGAGGCTTTTATGCCCCTGCCCTGAGCTCACGGGAGAGGCTTTGAAGAGTGAGGCAAATAGGCCCACAAGAGGCTCAGAAGTGCTTCTCACCGTTTGTCCATCCCTTGCCCTCTCAGTACCCTATGTTTCGAGCTCCTCCACCACTGCCCCCTGTGTACTCCATGGAGACGGAGACCCCCACAGCAGAGGACATCCAGCTTCTAAAGAGGACAGTGGAAACAGAGGCCGTGCAGGTGAGAGGGCACCAGGGGCAAGAGTCAGGCTGGGACAGCAATGATGGGTCTATAGAGAGAGGAGACAGCAGCAGAAGCAGAGGAGGAAAGTGAATCTCTTGGGAACTGTGGTCACCATTCCCAGTCCTCTCCCTGTGTGTACACAGATGCTGAAGGACATCAGGAAGGATAAAGTGCTGCTCCGGAGGAAGTCAGAGCTGCCACAGGACGTGTACACCATCAAGGCACTAGAGGCACACAAGCGGGCAGAAGAGTTTCTGACTGCCAGCCAGGAGGCTCTCTGACCCCCTCACCTTCCCACAGGGTTTTAGCCCACTCAGACCTGGGATGCAGCCCAGCCCTCCACCCTCTGCTCCTTATTGGCTGACCTGGGGCAGAACAGCACCTCTCTGGCTACTCTAGAGGATGCAGGCACTGGAAGCGGGATGCCCAGAGTGCTCTCTCTTCTCCCCTAAATGTGTTCATGCCTCCCTGTGGCTAGTACAGACAGGCTGAGCACTGAGTGCTCAGTGCTTAGACAACCTGGGGGTGCCTGTCCCCCTGCTCCTAACCCCACAGCTACCTGAAACTGTTCTGAAAAATACACACAGGAATCACATGTTCCTCTCCTCTCCCCTTCATCCTCATCTCAAGTTGAGGTTTCTCTCCTCCCCCTGCAGGGTACAGCAGGAGATTGTCACCAAAGTCATGTTAAGCTCCGCTGGCCCCTGGAGTGAAAGCTGGAGGGGAACCAGTCCCCAGCAGCACAAACAGGCCCCTAGACCTGGCTTTATGCAGGCAGGGGCTGCTAGTGCGTTTCTTTTTACCCTATGCCTAACCAAGACAACACAGAGGACAAAAAGTATGTTATGGACACTAGATGACTACAGGGCCCAGTGGGGAGAATGAACCACCTGCCTTGCCCTCTCTGGCAAGCAGCAGTCCTGGGATCACACGTTTGTAAGGGACCACCCTGTGGCTGCTTGCTTTCCCTTGTGCTCTTGGTTCCCAGAGCTATGAGGAAGGAGGCAGGAGCAGTGCTCCAAGCACGGCTCCCTGCAGTGCCTATTTATTTCCTTGTTTCTGCTGATGTGGGCAGGCCCTCACCTGTACCCTCTGGGCATTCAGAAACAAAGGACTGGGGAGGGCGGACAAGGATTCAGGGGCACAGGCAGTGCGGCTTTTGGCTGTGTACATAGGGTGCTTTATTCTCCACAGAGTGATACATGCTGAGGTGGGCTGGGCTTGGGCCGATGTCCCCATATGTACAGAACTGAATAAAGAGGGTCTCTGAGGTCTGACTCGCCTTGGTGTGAAAGGGACATGGGAAGGAGGAGGAGGCTGTTAAAACCAGAGTTGTTAGTCCTGTGCTGGTCCTGGCTTGGAATGTAGGGAGATAAGGCAGCTCTCTCTGTGTGGTCACTTCCAGGCTGGGGATGCCTGCCGGGCTTGGAGGGCTTTCTGTACCACATCTTCCCACTGAGCATCCGATATCTCCCGAGCCCAGGCAGGAACCCCTGGTGCAGGCAGGCTTACTCCAGCCATCGTCCTTTTCACCAGCTCTACGTGTTCTGAAAGCATAGCCACAGGCTGGTTAGGGAATGAACGGCTCCTCTCCCTAGTTATTCAATCAACCCAGGACCCCTAATGCATCACCAAGTCTAGTGAAACAGCATTTCACTTAGATTCTGAAGTCCACAAAATTTCAGTTAACTTTTTAAGAATAAAAAGTGATCCTCTTTTTTTTAGGGGGTAGTAGTGGGGGATTGTATTTGGGGTTTCAAGACAGGACTTATCTGTGCAGCCCTGGCTATCCTGGAATTTGCTCTGTACCAGGATGGCCTCGAACTCAGACTAGCCTGCCTTTGCCTCCCGAGTACTGGGATTACGCCACCAATGCCCAGTTCTTACTGGTTTTAAACCAATCCGTTCTTGGTAATTACTTCTAAATGAGGGAATGAGCTTTTTTTTTTCCTTTGTTTTTACCTGGGTCCATGGGGATAGAGCCGTGGCTGCTCAATGCTGCAGCTCCTTCCTCATCTTCATCCTCACTCTCCAATGGTGGGTCTGGCAAATGAAGCCCCAGGGCCTGCAGCACCACAGGGAAAATACTGAAAATCGGCCAGCTTTTGGTACATTCCGTTTCACCTGCTTAGTAACAATTTCCTCCACCATACCTGGATTCGATCTTGGATGTCAGCAGCTCCATCTTCTCCCTCAGCCACTGGTGCCAGTTCCACCTCTTCTTGTTCAGGGTCTTGATTGAGGGGCTGGTACGAGTAGCCTGCTGGGCCTGCTCCTGTTTCCTCCTGCTCTTCCTCGGGTTCTTCACTGCTCCAATCTCCAGTTCCTTCTGTAGGACCCTGATGTGGCCCTAAGTCCTCAGTCTGATTGGGGAAGATACGCTCAGGGCCCATGGTGTCTCCCCCTAGAACTACTGCTGCCATCCGGGCAGGGGCTGCAAGGACAGAAAGGCAGGATAGGAATTGGATGAAACGAGGTCTCCTTTCAGTTCAGACCACCCTCTCTCACAGGTCTTGCATCTTCCTCCTGTCTCTCATGCCTCCCTGTCTTCTTAAGTTTGGGTTCTCATAATCAGCTGGAGCACACTAATCTCTAACGCGCCGGATTCCTAAATAAATAGACAACGATGGACTTCACCTCTTCCTAAGAGACCCTTCTCAGAACCTCGCCCCCTCTCGCCACGCCTCTCCTCCGGAGGTAACTGCTGGTCGCCAGACTACCCACGATAGAGCATCCCCGCCCTTCATCCCCTCTATTCCGGGGGAGTGCAGTACCGCCTGACAAAAAACCTTCAGGCCCAGGGGCTCCCATTCAATGGCCCCAGCTACAGCGTCCCCTACCCGCCCCTACTGATTCTCGGCGTTGGTATTTCCTCGCGCCTCACCCTCTCAGAGCCCACAGCCGGACCCGCACCTTCACTTCCGGCGGGGCAGGACGTGCTGGGGCTCTTAGTCCTCCAGCCCCGCCCAGTGCCCGAGACTGACGCAAGCGAGGACGAGAAGTCCGCCTCTTGCCCCGCCTCCGCCATCCCCTGCCCGGACCACAAAGAACTACATTACCCAGTGACCCTCAGGCGCGCGACGTGTTCTAGTGTTCTGCGCATGCGCACAATCCGACCACGCCCCGCCCTCCCCCATCTCTCGACCCTGAGGTAATTTGTGGACTACAAGTCCCTGAAGCTGTCGGGCCCAGGGTTCTCACTGCACGTGCGCGTCCCGCTGCCCGCCGGAAGGACGAAGTCTGGCAGTGTTTATCTCGTTGGGGACCGAGGAATCGGTTGGCGGGCAACGGGTTCTAGGCTGCTGGCAGCGCGAGGACCCGCGGCCCCACCCCGGCCCGGCCTGGCAGGTAGCCTGGGATGGGTTGAGGGATGAGGAAGATTGGGGGGGCTGGCGACGCCCACTGCCTGCCGCTGGGGTCGCGGGGGAGGGGCCGAGAAGGATGAGATGGGGGTGGGGAGGGAGCTAGGGGGATGCTGGGAAAGAGTGTTAATGGGCCGAGAAAGGTTTGGGGAAAATGGCCTGGAGACGGGTGGGAGAGACCTGGTGGCTGAAGGAAGCGCTGAAAGAACTGGACGAGTGGGTTCTGAAGAGAATCAGGAAGCTGAGCATAATGGCAGGGGGAGGGGGCAGTGGCTGGCCTTGTGGGGGAGGGGCGGCTGCGAAAGGGGGACTAAAACCGGAGTCCGGTCATATTCAGGGAGCACAGTTACGGTTGGAAGGGGACAATGAAGGTTTTCTTCCCTTCGTGGACGTAGACGAGTTAGAGGGTGCTGGCGCGGACCTTGGCGTGGTGGGAGAAGGAACTGCAAGACTCTCAGGAGATTAAGAAGGGAAGGGTCGCAAGCGGGGATTGAAAGTGGCAGGGAGATGAGGCGTACATCAAGGGGCAGGGAGGTTGGTGGAAAATGCTGGCGTTCCAGAGATAGCGTTTAACCCCTGCCTTTGAGTTATCCTTGTGAAGACAATGGGACTCTTTATCCGTCTATCACTGGGATCGTAGACTCATCTTCGTGCATTTTCGTTTTATCTGGTCGTACTTTCAAGGGAGTGTAAAGACTATGAAGGTGATAGGCACCCCTCCACCACATTCTTCCTTTCTTTCCTGTTTTTTCCCTATTGTTTTTGTTTGTTTGTTTTGAGACAGAGTCTTGTAGCTCTGGCTGCTTTGGAACCTACTGTGCAGACCTACCTGCTTGTCCTTAATTACACAGACGTCCCCCTGCGTCCATGCCCCACCACACCTGCCTTGGGCTTCAATTCTTAAAGCTTTCTTTCAGTCCCCTTTCTCTGATAAGGTCAGATATAAGAACAGGAGTAATGAAGAGAGAATTTAACTTTTGGCTGCTGCTATTTCAAGTTGAGCGAGATGGCTATTTAAAGCGTACAGTGTAGGGTTGGGGGACGTTGAGGGGGCAGTTGATGAAAGCCATATCTGTCCCCTTTTAAGGGGACCTCCTTTGGTTGAGGTGTTTTCCCCCCTACCCCCCACTGCTGAGGGTTTTCCTCTTTGCCAAGGCTTTTTGAACAGGAAGCAGATGATCACCCAAACCCAGCAGATGTCTCCTGGCAAAGGCATCGCTAGTTGCAAAAAGATTTACCTGAAAGAGCTCTCAAATCTACCCGTTATCACTAGGCTGGTAGGCTGTCTTTAAGAGGCCATGACTTCTCTCAAGCTTGGGGCTTTCTCTTGTCCTGCCCAAAGGCATTTTTGCTTTCTTTCCTCTATCCAGTCTATACCCTCACCCCATCCCTCCTTTAGAGACCCAAACAGGGGAAGGGCTGCTGAAAGTGGCTTGTTCTCTAACAATAGTAGGGTTGGGGGAGTTGAGGGAACTCTTCCCTACCCCCAACTCAGAATACACATACCTTTCTGGCTTAAGTTTCTAGTCCTGGCAGCATACGAGCCACAGCTGTCAAAGGAACTCCTCGTGCCTGCAGACACCCTGGGTGACCCCAGGGACAACGGATCAACTTGACAAGAACCATCTGTGAGGGGCTAATCAACCATGGTTACATGGAGTTCCCTGTCCTAGGTAGGGACACTGTTCAACTCTAAAAGCCTAAAAGCTTTTTTTTTTTTTTTTTTTTTTTAACTTTAAAGCACCCATGCCAGCTTTCAGTGGACTGTCTGGGGCTGGCTGGGCTATTTATAGCTGTGAGTATTTTGAGATCCCTACCTTTAAGAGATGGAGGGAAATTCTTAGAGAGGTGGCAGTAAGCAGAGGCAGAAGCAAGAACACACCAGTATGGGAATGGGGCTTGGAGACTGGGGGCTTGGAACTTGTTCCAAGCCAGGGATGGGGTGGAGTTGACAGGAGCAGAGGGGCAGTTATGGTCACCAGATTCTGAGCTGGCAGTCAGGTTAAGGTGGCCCCACCCTTCACTGTGGGAGAACACAGGGCCAGGGCTAGCTCCTTGACCTCTGCAGCTCTCCTGGGGCAGGGCCAGCCACCTGAGCTGTGACTAGTTTCCCTGTAAAGGGGTGGTGTGGGAGGGCCACTGAGGTGGCACTTGGAGGCAAAGACTAGCCCTTGGTAGCCACATTGAGCTGGACAGAAGCCTCTTCTGAGGAACTTGTGGCCCTGACTTGTATACAGGTAGCAGAGGCAGCAGGCCGTGCCGGGGGGGCATGTTCCTGTAACCTGTGGCCCAGGGGATGTTACGGTGGACAGTGCATCTGGAGGGCGGGCCACGCAGGGTGAACCATGCTGCAGTGGCTGTCGGGCATCGAGTGTACTCCTTCGGGGGTTACTGCTCTGGTGAAGACTACGAGACACTACGGCAGATAGACGTGCACATTTTCAATGCTGGTAAGCTAGTCTTCATGCCTTGCTGGAGTTTCTACATCAGGGGAGGTAGTGGGCACCTGAATGAAGTTCAGCGGTGGTCTCTACGGCAAGGGGGTTGGGTAAGAAGAGTTGGTTTGGGACAAGGTGGCAGCCTGAGAGGAGGTTCCCAGGGCTGAACAGAGCTGTGTCCACAGTGTCCTTGCGCTGGACAAAGTTGCCCCCAGTGAGGCCTGCCGTCCGAGGGCAGGCTCCTGTCGTCCCTTACATGCGGTATGGACACTCCACCGTCCTCATTGATGACACGGTCTTCCTGTGGGGTGGGCGCAATGACACCGAGGGGGCCTGCAACGTGCTGTACGCCTTTGATGTCAGTGAGTATGGCTCCCAGGTGACACCGTGGGCCTGGGAGAGGGCTGCTTTGGGGAGTACTGGCGGAGGGAAGGCCCAAATTGAGGCGAGTGTGTCAGCTGACTTGTGTCATTTCTTAACTCTCTCAAAAGATACTCACAAGTGGTCTACACCTCGAGTGTCAGGAACGGTTCCTGGGGCTCGGGATGGACATTCAGCCTGTGTCCTGGGCAAGATCATGTACATTTTTGGGGGATATGAACAGCTGGTAAGTCTGGAAAAAACTAGCTTTATATCAAAAGGAAGAAAAGAGAAAGAAATTTAGCATGGTGGAACAGGAGGCTTTTAAGTGGAAGGATAGAGGGTCCCAGAGTAACCATTGACACTGTTTAAGTGACAGGATAGAGGGTCACAGAGTAATCATTGACACCAGTTTTCTGCCTTCCATTACTCAGGCCGACTGCTTTTCCAACGATATCCACAAGCTGGATACCAGCACCATGACATGGACCCTTGTTTGTACAAAGGTCTGCTCTTTGGTTTGTCAGATTCCCCGCCCCTTTGGCTGAAGTCCTAGGAAGCTCAATTAGTTTCCCCTACCGGAGCCCATGCGGACTCCCTCCCCCATCTTATCTCTTGGCTAGGGCAATCCTGCACGCTGGAGGGACTTCCACTCAGCCACAATGCTGGGCAATCACATGTATGTCTTCGGGGGCCGTGCTGACCGCTTTGGGCCGTTTCATTCCAACAATGAGATCTACTGTAATCGAATTCGAGTCTTTGATACCAGAACTGAGGCCTGGCTCGACTGTCCACATACACCAGTTCTGCCTGAGGGGCGCAGGAGCCATTCAGCCTGTGAGTGTCTGTTATTTTTTGGTGGATGTTCCTGTACAACCCCATTCTCTTGACATATGTCTGTCCTTCAGTTGGCTACAATGGAGAGCTGTACATCTTTGGTGGCTATAACGCAAGGCTGAATCGGCATTTCCATGACCTCTGGAAGTTTAATCCTGGTAAAGAGCATTACCTTTAGGGAGGGACAAGGAACACTTGAGGTGTGGGGAGAAGAGTGATCCTGAGTAAGTGGGGGTTGGAGTGGCGTGTGTAGATGTCTAGGCTGGCCAGGTATTGAACCTCTGGGAACTTGTCTTTAGGGTCCTTTACCTGGAAGAAGATTGAACCAAAGGGAAAAGGACCATGTCCCCGCCGACGCCAGTGTTGCTGTATTGTTGGTGATAAGATTGTCCTCTTTGGGGGTACCAGGTTAGGAGAGAAGGAGGGAAAGACTGGGGAAAGGCCTGTCTGTAACATCAGTGGGTGGCATCTGAGTGAGGGTCTGTGGGTGGTTCCAGCACCTACTTCTTCCTCTTTCTGTCCATACAGCCCCTCTCCCGAGGAAGGTCTGGGGGATGAATTTGACCTCATAGATCATTCTGACTTACACATCTTGGACTTCAGTAAGTACTTACTTCTGAGGTGCTTCTACTATCAGGTTCTCAGTCTCTGGGTGGTGACCAGGATAGGACCTTTCCCTGCTCTGACTGTCCTCCAACTCCTCCATTAAAGGTCCTAGTCTGAAGACTCTCTGCAAACTGGCCGTGATTCAATACAACCTGGACCAGTCCTGTCTGCCCCATGACATCAGGTAAAGCAGGTGCTTGCAGCAGAGGGCGGGTTGGCTGAGGGTGAGTGGCCAGCACAGGTGTGACCTGATTAGCTACATCTCCACATGCAAAAGCAGACATTCCTATCTGCTGGAGAGGAGATTTCTGTGAGGAACAAGGGGTAAAGGTGCAGCCATCACGTGACAATCGTCAGCCCTGTGAAAAAACATGGGAATTTTCTGAGCCTTGCTTAGAAGCTCTGCTTCCTTGTGTAGTTTTTTTTTTTTGTTTTGTTTTGGTGATGTATTTTGAGAGTGACTGACTAAATTTCAGGGTTGACTACAAAGTAGAAAGTTGAAGAGTTTCTGGACTCCCTTAGGTCAGTAACAGAGAGAGGTTCCTATTTCTTGCCTGTTAATTCAAGTACTGAGTTCAAATAAAGCACCAAATGTCACTCCATGTACCATTTTCTCCTCTTGGTCATTCTGAGACACTCCCTCCTCCTTAAGCCAGGTTGGTTTAATTCTTGCTTGTTAAGGTCTCTGTGTCCTTTGGTGACAGAGTACACAGCTTAGGGTCTTGGTATAAGGAGGACTTCTTAAGTCTTTGTAAAATGAAAGTATCGTGAAAAGCATAATTTAATTTAGTGGAGTGAATGGGAAAGTCTTTAGGCCCGGAAGTTTAGGGAGAACAGGAGGTCTGAATCAGGGCCTTAAAATAAGGGAAATTGGCAGCGAGGAATGGGTGCTCTGGGGATGAGGAATGAGGGGGAAGTGCTGCCTGGTTGGCTGTCTTCAGGGCAGGAGAGGTATGCTGCTGTGTTTACTGAAATGGGTACACATAATCCAGGTGCTTAGATTCATAAATCTGTATAAACATAAACAGGAAATCCAAAAGAGCCTGGGGGTGGTTGAGTAGGTCGTAGTCGCTGTAGTGGTGGGTGGATCTGGTGATTAAACCCAGAAGGGCTGTAAGGCAGAGGAGGCCGTGGGAGATTGGAGGGCTGCTGTGTTCGTAGCTTTGTTCAAAGAATTCTGGGCTTGTCATAGATTCCAGCTCTTGTGTCTTCTCTGCCCATTGTTGGCCTTTCCAGGTGGGAGCTCAATGCCATGACCACCAACAGCAATATCAGCCGGCCCATTGTCTCCTCCCATGGGTAGGAAGAAGTTTCTGCTGCCTCCCTCCTGAGCCTGCTCTTGTCTTCACTGCCCCTGCCCATCTCACCTGCCTGCCCCTTTGGACCCCGGACTCAGTATACCTCCACGTGGAGTTGATGGACTAGAGGTGTTTTCTGTGCTGTGAATTCAGTGGGGAGTTGTTGGGGGGAGGGCATTTCCCTCCCCCCTTGGGCCGAGAGCCCCTTCCCTTGGTGCTCTGTCCCCATCCACCTCCCTCCACTGCTCCTGGGCCTTTGCTCTGACCCAGGCCAGGCTGTGCTGGAAAGGGACAAGGGTGGGGAGAAGAAGCCAGCAGTGTCGGTCGGAGCCTCAGGAGCTTTCCTCTCCCCGTGACCACCCTCTCCCTGCTTGAGCATCGCCCAGGGAGCTGAGAGGAGCCTCGGCTGTTGGCATGAAACCCCCTCCCCAGCCCGCGGTGGTGGGGACCAACAGACAGCTTCACCCTTCCTTGAGCTGTTGCTGTACCCCTGAAGCTCAGCCAGCTCTGACTTTATAAAACGTAAAACCTCTAACGTGTCCTATTTTTGGCGACTGCGGTGGAGGGGCGGAGGCAAAGGGGCCACCCTTAAGGTTCTGGCTTCGCGGCCAAACATCTGAAGAAATCCAATGCCACTGAGCCTGGCAGCTGCTCTGATGCCCAGCCCGCCACGGGACTGAAGCCGGACAAGGCAGGGCACTGCTCTGGCAGAGCCCTCAGCACATTGGCTCAGGCTTCCGGAAGGGGTGGGACTTGGGAGCTCGCAGGGAGCGGAAGTGTGATTTATCAGCCGGACTACACTAAACACATGCCGAAAGCTGTTTCTCGTGCTAAGGCCGGAGCCGGAGGTCCCCGCAGTGCCATGAAGGGTGGGGATGCGACTGGTGACCGGCCGATGGGTGAGGGCCTAAGGTTGGGGGAGCGCGAGGCTTTTGGCTGCGGGAACGGAAAGCCGCTCTGAGCGCCGCAGTTCCGTGGAGAGGGGAGGGAGTGCTTCCGGCGTTACGACTTTGGGAGAAGTTCTATGGTTTTGTTTTTAGAACGTGGCGGTGAGGGGGTGAGGGGTGTCTCAAAGTGTGGCCCAGGCCAATTTCGGAGTCTTGGCCGCTCTGCCTCAGCCCCAAGTGCTGGGATTATAAGTATAATTCTCCAGGCCAGGCCTGGGCATAGTCTTAAAGGTAGGATTCAGGCTCTTCCTAGGTTTATAGGGCGGGATCCAACAAACTGAGCTGTATGTATGCACTTGGAAATAAAGAATAATCAAACAGCAAAGCAGAAGGTTCATCGTCGTTCTACTTACCTCTAAGAAAAGGTATTTAGCCAGGTGGGCTAGCACATGCCTTTCCAGCACTCAAAACACGCAGGAGGCAGACGCAACCGGATTCCTGTGCACTCCAAACCAGCCTAGTCTACGTATTCCAGTGGTTCTTGGACTTTCCTAGTGCTGTGACATTGGTGATCCCCAACTATAAAGTTATTTTCTTGCTACTTCAAAGCTGTGATTTTGGCGACTGTTTTAAATGGTAATGTTAATGTCCGTGTTTTCTGCTGCTTAGGCAACCTCTTTGAAAGGGTCTTTGGACACCTTGCCCAAAGGAGTTGAGACTCACAGGTTGAGAACCATTGACATAGTGAGTCCCCAAGCTAGCTGACCAAAATGGAGAGCAGAGAGTTCAGAATTATTCGAGGGAAGTGATACATCAGAAACCTTCCCCCCCACCCCCCAGACAGGGTTTCTCTGTGTAGCCCTGGCTGTCCTGGAACTCACTCGGTAGACCAGGCTGGCCTCGAACTCAGAAATCGCCTGCCTCTGCCTCCCAAGTGCTGGGATTAAAGGCATGTGCCACCACTGCCCAGCTCAGATTCCTTTTTAGTATGCAAAGATAAATTGGCTCTGGCCAGGTGGTGGTGGCACACACCTTTAATCCCAGAGTTCTAGAAGCAGAGGCAGGCAGATCTCTTGAGTTCAAGGCCAGCCTGGTCTAGAGAGGAAGTTCCAGGACAACCAGGGCTACACAGGGAGAGCCTGCCTAGCACTATTACAGGGTAGCACCTTTGCAATCTGTGCTGCCTAGGAAGTAATAACGGTGGCTGTGATGGAAAATGTTGAAAAGGATGGTCTTTGCCATGTATCTCTCGTGTGTGTGTGTGTGTGTGTGTGTGTGTGTGTGTGTGTGTGTGTGTG
>JANHMN010000017.1:57384090-57446646 GCA_030674055.1 Rhabdomys pumilio
TGTGTGTGTGTGTGTGTGTGTGTGTGTGTGTGTGTGTGTGTGTGTGTTATATGTGTGTGTATGTATATATATGTGTGTGTGTATAATGTATATGTTACCATGAAGATGTGGAGATCACAGGACAACTTTTGTCAGTCTGTTCCTTCTCTAAACCATTTGACTCCAGGGTCTAACCTGGTGATCCAGTCCTTTTCCTCTGATACACTTAGCCCAATGAAGCCTTTCCTGCAGTGGGGAGGTACTGACCGAAGTTGTGTGGCCTTTTCCTCCAGCAGACACATCTGACATGTCTTTTGAGGAGCTGTTGAGATTACAGAGCCAAGTGGGACCCAAGGCAAACAAACAATTGGTAGCTGGAAACAGCACTAAAACTCGAAGTCCCAGACAACCCGTGTGTGTCGCAGATAAGCACCGGTGAGGACTAAAGCATGCCCACAGAGTTAGAAGATACCCGAGACCTTGACTAGATGTCTGTTTCCTTGTGTGGCATGATTCCAGTCTTTCCCTACGACTGTAGTACACTTGCCCTGACCTTTCATTTCTCCTTAGGCCTCTGGAAATGTCAGCCAAAGTCCGGGTGCCATTCTTACGTCAGGTGGTTCCCGTCAGTAAAAAGGTGAGGAAAAGGCAAGGAACAAGAACTTCCTCCGGACCGGGTGGTGGTGGTGGTGGTGGTGGTGCACGCCTTTAATCCCAGCACTTGGGAGGCAGAGGCAGGCGGATTTCTGAGTTCGAGGCCAGCCTGGTCTACCAAGTGAGTTCCAGGACAGCCAGGGCTATACAGAGAAACCCTGTCTCGAAAAACCAAAAAAAAAAAAAAAAAAAAAGAACTTCTCCAGGAAAGAAGACTAAACAAGAGGTTTATCTTCTCTCTGTGTTTTCCAAAGGTCGCCCGAGACCCCCGCTTTGATGATCTGTCAGGGGACTATAACCCTGAAGTGTTTGACAAAACTTACCAGTTCCTGAATGATATTCGAGCCAAGGAGAAACAGGTCTGTAGTAGGAAGCTGGTCTGTCTACCTTGGAGGGTGGGAACCGACTGCATGCTGGCTGGTCTGGAAGAGAGGCCGGAAGCCTGTTGGGGCCGGATCTTTGGCTGTTAGTCAGTTCATCAGTTCTGTGGCTGTGGTCAAGTTGCTTTGTTCCTTTTGCTTGAGTTATTTTTAAAATGAATCTACTTTTTAAGTGGATAGTAGTCGTTCCTAAATCTGTGGGGTAGGATGGCGTGTCAAAACATGTCTTTAAAGTATAATGATCAAGGTAACTGACATAGCTGTCACCTCTCACACAGCCATTGTGTCATGTTGGGGACCGTCAAAATCCTCTCATTGGTTATTCTGTAATACTTAATTAAGCCAGGCTTAGTAGCACATATCTATAATCTATAATCCAGCTACTTTGGGAAATGAGACAGGAAGGTAGACAATTCGAAGCTACCCCAGGCCAAGATGAAACAGAATATGAGATTTAGTTACTTGTCAACCATAGTTATCTGGTGTCCTATTAAGCCTTGGGAATCCTTCCTGTCTAGCTGCACCCCTCTGCCTGTTAGCTCACTCTCTGCCTGTCCAGCCCTTCCCACAGCCGTGCAAGCTCCCGTAGCTGGAGCTGCTGTTCTGTATTTGAAGTCAACTGTGACTTTTCTGTGTAAGAACGTGTGATGCTTGTCTTCCTGTTCCTGACGGATTACACTTAGCATACTGCTGCTTCAGTAGTTATTCATCTAGAGTGTGTGGGTCTGCATGTGTCACCCCTTGAGTGTTGTCGGTCAGGATAACTTACTAAGTGTGGAAGTGTGGGCTCTCTCCTCCATCTCTGGGTTCCAGGTGCAAGGCAGGCAGTCGGGCCTGTGTGGCAAGTGCCCTTACTCACTGAACTGTCTTACCAACTTTGCTTTGGTTGGTTTGGTTTTCTTCCTTTTCTTTCTTTCCTTCCTTCTTTTCTTCTTAGGTTTTTTTTTTTTTTTTTTGACAGTAGCTCTGGCTGTCCTAGAACCACACTTGGCTGTTTGAGTTTTCTAACCATGAGAAGGATAAAAAGGTCTGCGTGGTGATGGCCCACACCTTTAATTCCAGCACTCAGGAGTCAGAAGCAGGCAGATCTCTGTGAGTCAGGGGCCAGCCTGGACAACAGGGTGAGCTCCAGGACAGCCGGGGCTAGGGCTACACAGAGAAAGCCTGTCTGTGGGTGGGGGGCGGTGGGGTGGGGAAAGGATAAAAAGGAGCTGGATGGTGGTGGCGCCCTTGGGAGACAGAGGAAAGCAGATCTGTGAGTTCAAGGCCAGCTTGGTTTACAGAGCAAGTTAGTTCCCGGACAGCCAGGACTACACAGAGAAACCTTTTCTCAAAAAAAAAAAACAAAAACGTAGAACACATATAACACATGTTTGTTTTTTTTCTCTCTCTCTGTCACACACACACACACTCACTCACGGCTTAGTGGCTAAGAGTATGAAAGCATGAAGATTTGAGTTAAAATTTCCAAAACCCATATGAACAGCCTGATGTGTCATTGTGTGCCTTTACCACAGGGCCTCTGCCCATTTCAATGTGCGCGCGCGCACACGCACACACACACACACACACACACACACACACACACACCCACACAACTGTGTGGGTGTGTGTGGGTGTGGGTGGGTGTGAGAGAGAGAGAAAGAGAGCGCGTGAGTGCATGAGAATGAGCTGTGTGTGTGTGTGTGTGTGTGTGTGTGAAAGAGAGAGAGAGAGAGCCAGCCAGCCAGCCAGCCAGCCAGCCAGCCACGTGGCTCCTAACGGCGGGGCTGAGCTGCAGCTGTGTCAGCGTGTGTTTAGTGCTGTGCTCGACCCTCAGACCTAGCACCGGACACCCTGTGTACTGTTTCCCTGTTAGCCTCTGTGAACCCTCCCTAACAGTGCTCAGCAGAGAATCTTAACCCTGTGCTTATTCCCCACATGCAGCTTGTGAAGAAGCAGTTGAAGAAGCACCGCTCAGGGGAGGAGCATGAGAAGCTGCAGCAGCTGCTCCAGCGGATGGTGAGTGGACACTGGCTGCAGGTGGGGTGAGTGAGAGTCCCTGCAGGTCAGTTGCTCACCCTCCCCACCTCACCTCACCTCTGTCCTCAGGAGCAGCAAGAGACAGCACAGCAGGAGCGCAAGCAGCAGCAGGCGCTGCACCTGGCCTTGAAGCAGGAGCGGCGGGCTCTGGCACAGCAGGGCCATCGGCCGTACTTCCTGAAGAAATGTAAGTGGGGCAGAGCTCTGGAAAGCTGGGGGACAGGCTTGTGGCTGGGAGCTGGACTGGGACCCATGAGCTCCTATAGGAAGGACCCATGGTCACTTGGAGGAAAGTGGAAACAGCAGGAAAGAAGTGTCTTGTGACCAGCCTTCATCTCTAATTAGATGACGTCTGTTGGGGAGGCTGGGATATAGCTGAGTTGATAGAGTGCTTGCCTAGCCTGCAGGAGAGCAAAGACAGGGGAAGGGAAGGGGAAGGTTGTCCTTGGGAATACATGAGAGGGGGGCGGGGGAAGAGTGTGTGTATGTGTGTGTTGTGGTGTGTCAGTGACTGTTGTGGTTGTCTCCACTCACCTACTTGTTCAAGTACAAAGGAGCCCACCCACACTTGGTTTAGTTGAGTAAGACTTGAGTCACAAAAGGTTAGCTTAGCTGTAAAGATGGCTCAGCAGTTAAGAGCACTGACTGTTCTTCCAGAGGTCCTGAGTTCAATTCCCAGCAACCACATGGTGGCTCACAATCATCTGTCATGGGATCTGATGCCTCTTCTGGTGTGTCTGAAGACAGTACAGTGTACTCATATACATAAAGTCCTTTAGTCCCATCACTTGGGATGCAGATCTCTTGAGTTTGGGGCCAACCTGGTCTACATAGTGAATTCCAGGTCAAGCAAAGTAAGACCTACCTCAAGGAAAAGTTAGCAAAACTTTCAGCCTTCCAGTACCTCTTAGGCAGAGGTACTTGGTAGCTCAGTGGAGCACCCTTGTCTAGAGTGAGCAAAGCCCTGGATTCAGTTTCTAGCACTAGGGGAAAAAAAGGCCAGCTTACTGGACTGGTGCTGTAGCTCCTTGGTAGAGCCCTTGCCACACAGAGTTGTGTGGTCGGCAGCAGCACATACAACACAATGTGTCTGTCCCTTTACCCCAGTGAGTTCCCAACAGCGAGGCCCAGGATAAGGGGTTCCTGTCAGATCAAGAAACGAGGCCTTCCTTCCTTGCTTACCAGCTTGCTTGCTTCTTGTCTAGCTGACCAGCGCCAGCTGGCCCTAGCTGAGAGGTTCAAGGAGCTGAAACGCAGCAAGAAGCTGGAGAGTTTCCTGAGTCGGAAGAGGCGCCGGAACGCAGGCAAGGACAGGAGGCGGCTCCCTCTGAGCAAGGAGTAGTAAGGAGGTCCCAGGAGACCTGGAGCTGTGGACGAATCTGGGTTGGCCAGTGCTGGTTCTTTCCTGCTCAAAGGCAAGCATGACAGCTACCCCTGATCTAGGCTGATTCAGAAGACGGGTGTGCTCTCGGACTGCGCTAGGGCTTCACGTCAGCAGGGCCTCTGCCTGCCTTTCTGGAATCTGGTCCGCGAACATCTGCTGTTGTGGTCTCGTGTTCTTGTCCCAGCCTTGCCTTAAGCCAGTGACTCAGATAAAAAGGGTGCATGGCCTGTCGTCATGTGAGCTTTCAGAGCAGGGACTTCTCATAAGAGCCACTCTGGCAACATGCTTGGTTCTCCTTGTTTTATTCTGCTTTGTTGTTGTTTGGTTTTTCAAGATGGGGTTTGTCTACAGCCCTGGCTGTCCTGGAACTCCCTCTGTAGACCAAGCTGGCCTCAAACTCCCAGGGATCTGCCCACCTCTGCCTCTTGAGTGCCAGGACTCAAGGTGTGCATCACCACTGGCTGGCTTGCTTTGTTGTTGTATTTGTTTATTGTTTTTCAGTTGTGGGTATATGTCTGTGTGTGGTATGTGCACATGAACGCAGGGGTCTTCAGGGAAGCATTGACTTCCCCGTGGAGCTGAAGTCACAGTGCTTGTGAGCTGCCCAGTGCAGGTGCTGGGGACCAAGCTTGCGTCCTCTGCCAAAACAGAGCACACTTAATCTCTGAGCTATCTCTACAGCCCATTTTTGTTTTTAATGGGAGACCTAGAACTATTGTTTCAGTAAGCTGCATATGTGGGGGGTCTAAAGTGTGAGAAGTCAGATCACAGGGCCCTCCATCTTAAATCTGGGCTCTGAAAAGATGTCTAAAGGGAGAATGAACCCTACAGTTGCTAGCGTGGGACGTGGGAGGTAGGATTCGGGTCAGTGTTTGCTAGCGTGTCCCTGCGGGGCTTCAGTCCGTGGCCTCCCTTGCTTCTGGGCCCGTATGTCGTAAGTCAGAGCATTTGCTACAGCAGTGTCTTGCTTCATGTTAGGATTATAAGTGTGTGCCATCGAACACATCCTTGGGACATTCTGTATAAAGGAAGTCACTGTGATTGTATGTGTGTGTCTTGGTTAGCTTTTTACTGCTGTGATTAAACACTATAACCAAAAACAATCTGGGGAGGAAAAGGTTTATTTTATCTTACAGCTTGTAGTCCATCATGAAGGGAAGTCAGGAGAAGAATTCAAAGCAGGGACTAAATAGAGTTAGAGGCTGGGGAGGACCTCTGCCTACTGGCTTGCTCTCCTCGGCTTGTATCGTCTTCTTTCAATTTTCTGTCTTTTCCTTTTTTTTTTTTTTTTAAAAAAAGTTTGTCAGGACATCAGGACATGGTTTCTCTGTAGCCCTGGCTATCCTGGAATTCACTCTGTAGACCAGGCTGTCCTCAATCTGCCTGCCTCTGCCTCCCAAGTGCTGGGATTAAAGGTATGTGCCACCAGTGCCTGGCTTCAGCCTGCTTTCTTACACCGCCCAGACCACCTGCCCAGGCGTGGTACTACCCACAGTGACCTGGATCCTCTTAGGTCAGCCACCAGTCAAGAGAGTCCAACAGACTGACCTAAACACCGGCTCTATAGAAGCATGTTCTCAATTAAGATTTCTTCTTCCCCGATGGCCCTACCCATGTCAAGTCCACATAAACGTAGCCAGTCAACGTGTGTTTCTCCTAAGGCCCTGAACAGACTGTTTCCTTCAACTGAGATTTTCATGTGAGAATGGCTACCTAGAATTTGTTTTTATTTTATGTGTATGGGTGGGGAATTTCTTGCTTTTTTAATGATGAATGGGCTGAGAATTTTATTATTTCTTAAATTTTAAAATTATTTTATTTTGGGCTGATGGGCCAATGGTTAAGAGCACTGACTGCTCTTCCAGAGGTCCTGAGCTCAACTCCTAGCAACCACATGGTGGCTCACAACCATCTGTGATGGGATGTGATGCCCTCTGCTGGTGTGTCTGAAGAGAGTGACAGTGTACTCATATACATAAATAAATAAATACTATTTTATTTTATAGGTATGGGTATTTTGCCTGCGTGTATGGTTGTGTACCTTGGAGCTCAGAGGCCAAAGAGGGCATCAGATCCACTGGAGCTAAGAGTCAGGGTGACTGAGCTGCCATATGCTTGCCGCTTGCTGAAATGGGCATATGACATCCTCTTGTAATCTAGTACTTGAGAGGATGAGATGAATTTGAGGTCAGCTCAGAATCCATAAGTTCTAAGACAGCCTGAACTAACATTTCAAGGTCGCGTCCAAAATACCAAAAGTATGACTTGGGCCAATAAAAAGCTGTGGCCTCTGCTGTGAAACAGGGAGGTCTCCTAGGTGACAATGACAGAAACTCCCATGTACCCTGAGCCCATGCACATTCTGACCTGTCTGAGTGCTTGCCTTTCTAGCACTTAAGACCAAAGGTACCATGGGACCAGTGGAGCACAGCAAGCCAGCCCTCCCTCACTCCCATGCCTCCCGGATGCTTTGTTCTGAACTCCCTCACTCTCCCAACCCCTGTCCTCCTTTTCCCTTCCTCTCCTCCAGGTCTGTTCTGGGAGGCATCCAGTGCCTTCGATTTGGCCTTGTGCCCTCCCTCCCCCGGCTCTCATTTGCCCTCTTCCCCGTTCTGTTGGGTTTTCTCGTTACTCATGAGCTTCAGGGATCAAGACTGGCTCCTCCTATACCCCTGTTGAAACAAGAGTGCTCCTGGCACTGGGTTTTTTAGATGGTTCTACCCTGGTTCATGGGGGCCAGGGCAGCCAATCCTCCAGCACTGCCTCACCCAAGCCGCAGGCTTGCCTGGGGCTAGCAGGAGGCACCCTGTGCAGCTCTGCTTGACTGGAGGGGGGAGGCTAAGGGGTGATGACAGCAACGTGGAGCAGCTGGTGAGGCAGAGAGAAGCCACAGTTTGCTAGGACTGTTTGCAGCCCAGGTCCTAAGCCATCAGTGGAAGTCACGCTTTGGGTGCTTGCAGAGCTGTCTTCCCTTGTCACCTTTACTCAGGGTTGCCCCCAGTGAGAGCAGTTAGCACTGGGAGTGGTGGCTAAAACACATGGACTGACTAGTCACTTCTTAGTCACTCCTCTCCAGCTCTACAAATGAGGGAAAAGATGTCCTGTTTGATAACCTGCCCAAACTGCAAAGAATACGGCCAAGTGGACTTGTGTGTTCAGCCTGCCCGGTCAGAGACCTAACCACACCCTCTCAGGAGAGACTGAGATCTAGTCCTGGCTGTTGAGTCCATGGCCTGGACACACCTGATATTTCCTTCACTCTCAAACCCAGACCTTGACAAAACTGATGTGTCAGGAGACGGCCTCCAAGCCAGAGGCCTCCTTCCCCACCAACTGGGGCCCCCGCACCCCATTCACTGATCTCCAGCAGTCCCATACAGGTCATGACTTCAAATTCCCATGTTTTATTTCTGTAGAAAGCTCCAGCCTCACCTACCCCACACCCCATATCCAGGGCTACCGGAAAGTGGAGAAGGTCTGGGTGCCAGTGCAGGAAGCATAAGGCACACCCCGGGATCGAATCTGCAGGGTGTGGAAGGTGAGGGGTGGGTTGGGGCCTGTCGAGCCAGGGTTCAGGGACTCCGTGTGGGGCTCCATCACAGTTATAGGGACTGCATAAAACAGCATCTGTGGCCGGTCGTCATGGCGTCTCAGTGTACCCTTGCCCAGGAGGTGCAGGATACAGGAGAGGACATCAGAGCTCCTGCATTCTGCTCCCCTGCCGAGGCTGCTGACCAGACCCCTAGGAGGACATGGGCCTTTCTGCCAAGCTTCTAGCACCTGATACCAAGATCAGAAGGAAATGACAGGTCAAAACCACAGCACTTACCAAGGTCTCTTTCATGTTAGTCACACACTCTGGGACTGGAAGCTCCTATAGCAGAGCAAGTGCAGCCCACCCACATCTGTCATACACTGAGAGGCTACACAGTGAGTTAGATGCTTCAAATATGAGGTCACCACCACCTATGGGCACCACTCCTTAGGCTTGCCCACCACTGCCTACCAGATAGACAAGCTGGTCAATATGCAAGCCTTCATCCCCATGAGCCTTGAGGATTCGGACAACAAGGCAGTTTAGAAGGTTCCTTCTCTTCTCCATGTTCCGGCCCTCTTCATCCTCAGCTTTCAGGTATGTCTGAGGTGGGATTAGCCACACGTTGCCCCTCCTCGGCCTGGGTTCTTCACTGTCATCTCGAATCTTGAGCACTCCTGAAAAGAACATTGGTCACTTGCCTGGGGAGGGCCCTGAGAAGCTGGTCCCTGGCTCAGCAGTCTTCTTTGGCCCTGAGTGCATACCTCCTGGTATGTTTTTCTGCTCCTGAAGGTCCAAGGGACCTCTTGATGAGGTGAGAGGCCCGATTGCCCTGTTAAGCACTTCTGGAGGGAGCTCTGAGAGAGCCTGCAGGCTCTCAACAGACACCGCCTTAGAAGAGATACAAAGCATTTAGGTCCTCCCTGGCAGGTACTCCCCAGGGGTGAGCGGGGAGGACGGAGGCAAGAGGACAGAAGACGGTGACAACGTGAATGGAAGGGACAGGCCACCTTCTGATTGTTGAGGTGCAGCAGCAGCCACATCTGCACTGTGGACACGTGCAGAATCTGATCGCCAAACTGCACTTCTGCCCGGCCCTGCCACGTCCACTGGAGGCGCCTCTGTGGTTCTTTCTCTAAGCTGGAGTGGCTCCGACCTGGAGAAATGCCAGGTGAGGGGATGGGGGAAAGGGGAGGAGGGGCGTGCTCGCTCCTCCAGTCAAACTTCGCCTTGCTGGTCTGGCAGTGTAGAACCCCGGGCAGAACATCCAGGCACCGTGGCTTTGATCTCAATGTTTCTAAAAAGCCTTGGGTATCGAGGAGTCAGTCTGTCTGCACCAAGCAGCCTGCAGCCATGCCCTCTTTATGCAGACACAGAATCCAGTCAGGAAGGCTTGCCTTCCTGCTTGTCTGGGGACTCCTGAGGGGGTCTCTGCTCTTTACCCGCTCTTGTCGCCCAGGCTAGAATCTGATGGTGAATACTTTTGAAACTACATGTGACTAATCAGGAAGGAATCTCACACCCACTCTTTCTGTTTTCTGAGAGGGTCTCTCTATGTATCTCTGGCTGACCTATGGTTCACTATGCAGACCAGACTAGACAGAAAAGATCTTAAACTAGACTCTTAAAGATCCAGTTGACTGCCTCTGGAGCTCTGAGAACAACAGTGTACTCGACCATGCCTGGCCACACCCCCACCCCTAAGCTCTTTCTTATGGCCTCTCTTAGAAGTCTGCCTCTGTTCCCTCCCCTCCCGCACCCCCCCCCCCCCCCCCCCCCCCCCCCCCCCCCCCCCCGCAATTCCTAATCTGAATTCCAGCTAAAACTTAAAGCTCCACTTCCCCACACAGCCGTTCTGTCCCGCAAAGGGGATCTTATCCCCTGTATCCTGCTCCTCCTGAACAAGGGTAGGCTGAGATGCCATGTTTGTAGCTATCCAGGTTTCTTTCTTTCTTTTTTTTTTTTTTGGTTTTTCGAGACAGGGTTTCTCAGTGTAGTCCTGGCTGTCCTGGAACTCACTCTGTTGACCAGGCTGGCCTCAAACTCAGAAATCCGACTGCCTCTGCCTCCCAAGAGCTGGGATTAAAGGCGTGCGCCACCACTGCTCGGCTATGCTATCCAGGTTTCTAACCTCAGCATCTACCCCAGCTTCAGGTCCCTACCCTGTCCCCAAGCCCAAGGTCTTCCCAGATGCTTACTCTTGCTGAAGAAGTTGGTGTAGTGGGTTATGGTCCCCCTCAGGTACGGGGGCAGGCAGGATGCAGGGTTGAGCATTTGGCAGACGGAGGCGACAGGCCAGAAGCGTGGAGACAGGACAAGTACACACACTTCCGGCATTGTTCCTTCATAATAGCGTTCTTCCTCATCCTCTTCCTCGTCCTCTCCCTCCCCTTCCTCCTCCTCTCCCTCTTCTTTCTTCCCTTCCTCCTCCTCATCTGCCATAGCCACAGCCGCTGTCTCTCCAGCAGCTTCTTCCTTCTTGTGCTCGTCACTGTCTTCATGGGCCACCTGGAAGGGAACCAAGTTCACAGCCACTGAAGGCCTCCCACTTCCCTGCTTGTCCCGTCCCGGGAACCCACCTGGATCTTCTTCTCTGAGTCTTCCAGCTTCAGGAGCTCCTGATCGAGCTGCTGGAGCTGGTAAACATGGAACTGTCGCTGCAGCTCCTCTGAGATGTTCAGGCTCTGCATCATTAGCTGGGGGAGGCGGCTGGGGAAGCAGGGACCGATCTGCTCCAGCACGGCCCCCTCCAGCCAGCTGGAGCCTACGTTCAGGAGACGTTCAGCCATGTAACGTCTGCAGCAAACAGCCAGGCCAGGTCTCAGTGTGGGTGCCAGCATGGCCCAGCCCCAAAACAGCCTGCCTGCCTACCTTCCCCATTCCTTACTCAATAGAGGCAGGAAGATCAGATCTAGACTTAAACTCACTGGTAGTAATGCTCAAAGGTGGTGGCTATCTCCAAGGGAGATAAAATTAGGACAGACTCCAGGCATCGCTGCAACTGTGCCAGCATCTCCATTCCCCGGGCTCCACCCATCCTGCTGCCTTGGATCCTCTGGTCAATGTGCCGAGCAAACTGCTCGCTCACCTGAGTGGAGAGCATAAGAAAACCATGGGTGAGTGAGCCAGTGAACAGAACGACAGAACGGAGAAGGGCGGAGAAAGCGGGTATGGATGATCACCACCGTTCACCCACTCATCAGCTTCCTCCACCACCCTTCCTTCTTCACCACCCTCTTCAGGAAGTCCCGGGAAAGGAATGAGGACTAAGAAGCACACACAGTACCAGAGTTACAGCTGCAGCCTGACAGACGTTACATTAACTGCTGTGCAGATCAACAGTATTAACAACTGAACAATCAGACCCCCAACCCACCAACCCCTGGCCAAGCTGTGTCTACAAATCAGATAACTCCGAAATCAGCTAGGCACGGTGGCACACATCTATGATCCCAGCCCTTGAGAGATGGAGGCGGAAGGCATAGGGATTAGGGAGGGGCAGGAAGTAGAGCTAGAATGCTTGCTAAGGCCCTGGGTTCAATCCCTACCACCACATAAACAGGGATAACGAATGGTACACGCCTGAAATGCCAGCGCTCAGGAAATAGAGGCAGGAGGATCAGAAGTGCAAAGTCATCCTTGGACTACACAGTGAATTTAAGACCAGCCTGGGATATGTGGGACCTTGCCTTGGAAAGAAGCCGGGCATGGTAGCTCAAACCTTTAATTCCAGCACTTGGGAAACAGGCAGGTGGACCTCTGAGTTCAAGGCCAAGAGGCCAATCAGAGACACATGCTGAGTATGTATGTATGTATGTATGTATGTATGTATGTATGTATGTATCTATCTATCTATCTATCTATCTATCTATCTATCTATGTATCTATGTATCTATCTATCTCTATATCTATCTATCTCTATATGTCTGTCTGTCTGTCTGTATCTATCTATCTCTATATCTATTTATCTATCTCTATATCTATCTGTCTGTCTGTCTATCTATCTATCTATCTAGTGCATGTTAATGATTTTTTTCTTAGTTTTCAATATATGGTCATATCCAAAGGACCTGCTCATCACAGAGAGACTGAGGCAGTCCACTTAGGGAAGGCGGGGGAGAGTTTATAGGGAAACACCAGGTGAGACAGGGGAAGGAACTTACATGGGCAGCCCTGAGGAAAGGGAGCCTGAGCATGGCATCTGCACAGCCATTCCGCATTGCTAGCAAGAAGGCAGCTCGTGGCCCGAACAGCTCGGAGCTCGACTTCTGCAGGATGTAATAGCGCTCGCAATAGCGGGGTACAAAATCATCGTCCTTCCAGGATGAGGTCAGAAACTTGTTCACCTGAGAGGAAGAGGAAAGGGCATGAAGAGTGGTGTCACCCCGAAGTCCCACCCCTGACTCCACACTTGCTGCTCCGACCTGCTCCTCTACCACAGACCGCCAGCAACGGGTCAGGTTCTTCATGATGCTGCTTGGAAGGCCCCGGGTGACCAAGGAGCTCCAGTCATGGCTTCTATTTCTGCCCTCTGTGGAGAGACAAAAGTGTCAGAGGCAAGGTCCAACAGCCCCTCAAGTTCCCAAAGACAAGCTCTGAAGACCTTTCCCAACATGCTGTGACGTTCCTGGACGGGGTAGCAAACGGAAGATGGATAGACTGGGCATGTGGGCGTGGGGGTGTGAGGAGCAGAATTTGGAAACTCATGAGTGGGGTAGAGCTCCTTTTGGAGTCCCCAGTACTCACTGGATTGGGAGATGGCCACCACTGGAGGAGCTGCCTCACAGGGCTCCACATGGACCAGGAGGTGGGTAAGGCGGCGCACTCGTGAGGAAAAAGCTGCAGCTCGGCTCTGGGGATTGTAGGCAGCCTCCCTGCATTCCAGGTACTGATCCAGCAGCCAGCCCAAGGAGCTGGTGCTGTCCTCATCTGGAGGTCGAGAATAACAAACCTAAGGATAGCTTGTCTCTGGGGAAGTAGAGAGGTTGAGTTCACCAAGGGACAGCGAAAGACCAATCACGCAAAAGGATGCAGGAAGAGGAGCAGTCTGGACGTGGGAATGGAGGTGACAAACACAAGTTGTAAAAGGCAAAGAAAGAGCGTTTCTAGTTCACAGGAACACTGAGGAGCAGTGCCGGGCTGGGTGGTTACCGGGAGAGGTGATATTCTGTATCAGGGGGCTGACCAAGGCCTCCCAGCAGGTCTTGTTCAGTGTTTGGGCGGTCTCCATGTCAGGAAGGAAGTGCTCGGCAAAATTCTGCTCCTGACGCAGAGCCCCATTCAGTCTGGTCAGGAGAAGAAAGAGTTCAGGCCCTAAGGCTCACATTACTCAGCATGCAGCCAGCACCCAGGGCAATATTTCAGACTCTTATGGTTCACTCTGCACTCAGAGAAATGTCTTATCTTTTCTTTCCGTCATCCCCACACTTCAGAATGCTTTGACCTTCCCCAAGCCCTAGAACAGACCCTTCTCCTGACCTAAGGACCCACCCACAGTTTATTTCCAGACCCGACCTTCTACACAGACACACATGAAAGCTCTCACACACCTAGAACTAAGGTGCAGGAGGCTCCGGCGGTCCTCTGCTATGTCCTGGCTCCATGCTTGTGCCCGAACCATGTAGAAGAGGCGTGTGTGCCGGTATAGCTGCTCTCGGAACACTGGCCAGAAGGTGGGCTTGGGGCCCAGGACCTCCAGGCCCCGGATGCGAGTGTTGATGCCACCCTGTTACACACGAGACCTGTAGCTGGCCCCACACCCTCCTTGGCATAGGCTTCACCCCTTTGAAACATCCCAGACCCCGGCTCAAATCTAAAGGCATCATCAGGCTCGGGGTTGCCAGGGGGTAGTTTGGTGATAGACATCTGAGTTTTGTCCTCTTGTTGGGGGCTCAGAGACCTGCACCAGGAGTCATTTCTCACACCCCACCTGCTGACAGCGCTTTATGCGGATCCGGATGATGGGCCAGAATCGGGTCAAATTCTCCAGAAGGATCACTCGGTTGGCATGTGGCATCACGTTCACCTGGTGAGGGGCAGACAGGGCTGTCACCTCCTCATGAGTAGACAGAGCTACTTAGAACAGTCACATCAACTCTAGCCCTCTTGCAAATCCCTCCAACCTCCACCCCAGGGACACATAGGGCTCCTGACAAAGGAGCTTTACTGCCTCTCCCATTGCTCCGTGTGCAATGCCATCACATAGGTACAAGGATAATAGACTGGTCTGTGTGGGACTCTATGCATAGGGGTTAAGAGCTTAGACTTAGAAGGGAAGAGAGAGCCCATAAGGGGTGGGCCAAGGCATAGGGGTCCCTACCGTGTTGAGTTCTTTTTTAACAGAGTTGATGCTGTTGCCCCCGTACACCACTACCCAGGCTGGCATGTAGCTTGAGTCCTCACTAGCCACTAGTAGAGTCAGCTGCCTGGGAATGGGGAGGAAGAGCCAATGGGAACTGGGACCTGTCGTAGCCACACTCAAGAGCTCAGGTGACTCTGGCAGGACAAACACAGGGCCATCCATGTGTGCGTGTGGGAGGGAGCGCATTACCTGATGAGGACACCTGAGCGCATGTGCAAAGTGATGGTGTGGGAGCCGGCAATGCCACTGGACTCCCAGTAGGTCTTGGGGTTGCGGTCTGTCAGCCTGCTGACACGGTGTGGGTTGGAGGACACCTCCATCTTCTCCCAGTACTTGTTTTTCTTCATGTCCTCAGTGGAGCCTGGGGGAGAGCGGGAAGGGGTGAAGGTCATAGCCAGATACAAAAGGGAAAATGGGTAATGGTAAATTAAACAGACTGGGGACAGACACTAACCTTGGCACAGATATCTGAGAAACACATCAAAGAAAGGGATTTGGATGGGCCGGTGGGTTCGTCTGTGGTCTTCAATCTGGCCCAGGACCATCTGGAGCCAGAAGAAACATCAGAAGAGGAAGGACACAAGGCTCAGGCAAGCACAAATGGAAGAATGGTCAAACAGTAAGGGAACAAACACCCCCAGGCTCACTCGAGCCAGCACCCAATCCCCTCCATCGCTCAGGATCCATGATCCTCCACTTCCTCCTGACCTGGATGCAGCCGCCCAGGATGTTGGTGGTGAGTTTCCGGTAGAGGTGGGCATGTTTCTCACACTTGAACACCATATCCCGGAGCTCCTGAGCCAACTCCAGTTTCCCTCGGTGCTTTTCCAGGACCTTAGAGATGGCATCCCGGGCTCCTAGCTGGTTTAGTATCACCGCATAGTCCCGGCACGTGGAGGTCAGGCGGTGTAGAAAAAAGATCAGTTCCTGGAGCACCTGAGGAGGGATGTCAATCAAGGAGCCAGTGACGAGAGGGGCAAGCCTGGGGTAAATGGATAGCTGTGGTGATTCATGCCCACTCTGTGCTGGGAAGAGTGTGAAGTAATATAAAGACCAAGTGCAGTTAGAGAAACAAGTTTAAACCCATGGGAAGAGCCTTGTTACCCTGTGGGGCTCTTAGCTACTAAGTGTCTGGGGAGCAGGTACAGAGAACCTTTAGTTCTTTGACTCAGCTGTGGCTCCTAAGAGCCAGTTGATGTTGAGATGTGAGGCCCCTACCCCAGACACTTAAGAGGGCTGGAAGGGACTAGAGAAGGCCTGAACTTTCTTATTGACCGTCAGTAAGAACAGCCTGGAAACTGAAGGCATCAACTTGGATACTCATTAACACTATGACCTTTGACCCTTCTGAGGCCTCCTGTACTCAGGATCTCTTATAGAAAAAACTACTCCCTCACTCCCTCTCTTAAAAGATTTTTTTTTTCCCGAGACAGGGTTTCTCTATATAACCTGGGCTGTCCTGGAACTCACTCTGAAATCCACCTGCCTCTGCCTCCCAAGTGCTGGGATTAAAGGCGTGCGCCACCACTGCCCAGCGAAAGATTTTTTAAATTTTATTTTAAGTTTATGTGTATGAGTATTTGCCTACATGCATGTATCACCCCATGTGCGGTGGCTAGCAGGAGGGGTCTGATTCTCTGGAACTGGAGTTTACAGATGGTTGTGAACTGCCCTGTGGATGCTGAGAACTAAATCTGAGTTCTCTGCAAGAGCAGGGAGCCCCCTCCCCTTCCTCTTGAAGGCCTGGCTGAAGAGAAGCTCACGGAGCTCTTACTATTTGCAGGAGACAGCACAGGACGCACTAAGAATTAATACAGTGGGTTATCAGCAAGGACACTGAGACAGTGAGAATCAGATAAGAGTCGGAACTCTCCAGGACTACCTTGTGCCATTTTGACTTGTGAACTTTGTGAATGTATTACCTATTTAAAAAAATAAAATTTCATTTTAAAAGTAAGAACACAAAGGTTCTGTTGCGTCCTCCAAGCCTTACCCAGGGGTCTAGCTCACTGCTGCCCTCCCCATCCCACTGCCCAGCATCTCCCCAGAATGGGACAGGGTTACCTCTCGGTCAGTATTGGGGGACCGAAGGCAGGTCATGCAGGCATCCATAGCCTCATGCCAGGGTAGCAACAGAGCCTCAGGAAAGTTCACCAGCTGCATCAAGATTCTAGGGGGAGAGACAGAAATGGGAAGGCAGAGAGATGAGGTTGGCGTGAGGCCTTCCAGTACCCAACCCTGCCTCTCACTACTTCCCCACCTCAGCACAGTCAGATGCAGGGCCTTGTTGTTGGCTGAAGTGTCCAGGCTCCACATTAGCGCGAGGAAGGGCTGGGGCTGCTGCTGGAGCTGCAGCAAGCATGGCTTGACTTCATTTTCCTGGGGAGCCTCTGAGCTGAGGGCTTGTTCTAGATCCACAAGGAGCTTCCCATCTGGACCCAAGCTCTCCACCAGACGCTTCAGGGCAGGGCTGGCGCTCTGAAATGTGGGCTCTTTGGCTGGAGAAACAAGAGTGTAGTAAGAATTGGCAGGACCTGTGCCAGGTAGCTCATGACCACTGTAACTCCAGATCCAACCACCTGACAGCCTCATTTGGCCCACTAGGTTATCTTCATTCACACGCACATACACATAATTAAAAATAAAATCTTACAGAAGCAGTAACTAAACATAGAGGTTCATGCTTGTGATCTCAGGACTACAATATGGTGGAGACAGCTAGCAAGAACCAGGGCAGCAAGAGACCTTGCCAAAAAAAGAAAAAAGAAAGAGGGGGGAGGAAGGAAGGAAGGAAGGAAGGGAGGGAGGAAGGGAGGAAGGAAAAAGGAAAAGAAAAACTGTGGTGGATGGTCCTGGAGAGATGGGTCAATGGTTAAGAACACTTGTTCTTCCAGAGGGTCCATGTTCGATTCCCAGCATCCACATGGCAGTTCACAGCCATCTAGAACTTCAACTCCAGGAGTCAACACCCTCTTCTGGCCTCTGTGGGCACTGCATGCACACAGTACAGAGACACACAACACTCATACGGATAAAGTTTGGCTTGGTAGTCTTGAGACAAGGTTTCTGTGTAGCCCTGGCTGTCTTGGAATTTGCTCTGTAGAGCAGGCTGGCCTCAAACTCAGATATTTATGTGAGCCACCACACTCAGCCAAAATAAAATTAAGTAAAAGAAAGAAAAATGACAGCTGAGGAATGACATCTGTAATTGTCCTTGGGTCTAGACATACATACACACGCACGCACGCGCACGCATCTTAAGTTTCTGGGATTGTGAGTGGGGTATTTCTTTCAGACAAGATGGCACACTGTTAGAGGAGACACCCCTTTGAGGACACATTCCCGAAGGCAGGTCTCTCTGCTGCTGCCTGTAGGGTACTCACCTTCAGACTCTTGCGGCTCGGGCTTGGCTTTGAACAGTAAATTATGCTGGGCATCTATCACATATGGTTGGTTTATCTGCCCTACCAGGACTTCGGGCCCATACTTTCTGTAGACACAGCAGTTGAACAGGTCCCTCAGAGTACTGTCATCAAGTTGTTGAGGCAGAGACAGCAACAGGTCTTGGGCCAAGTCAATGGGTATGGTCAGCTCAGGTAGGATCTCATAATCCAGAACATGCTATGGGAAGAAAGTCAGCCTGGAGCAGCTGAACGAGCAGATGGTGAGAGACCCTCTGTGGGAATGGGGCTCTACACACACATCCACCATTCTGAACCTCTCGTGGCATTCCAGACTCTTCCGCTGTGGGCCCCTGAAGCAGTCCAACCTCCAGTTTCCCTCCCGAGCTTCCCAAATGTTCCAGTCCAGAGCGGCTGGGGACACTTCTGAGGAGTGCCTACCTCCCCATCCAAGTGATCCTGGAGGAGCTCCACGATGCGCTGTCGCTCTGCTGCACTTAACTTCCTGATGAAAAAGAAGAGCTCCCACCACTCAGCCTGGGTCAAGTGCTCTCTCTCTTCCCTGTCTTCCTCCTCAGGCACCACATAAGGCTCCGCAAAGAGCTGAGTTATGGGCTTCCAGCGTTGGGATGGTGGGACTGTGAAAATGGGGTGTGACCACAGCCAAGTCACCGCCTGCCCAGGTAGGCCTCTGCTTCTCTGCTCAGAGCCAACCCCTCCCAGAGCTCACCTACACTCAGTGCTCCACTGGCCATTGGCCCCTGGAACTCAGCAATTTCAACCACATCCTCAATGTCGTCCTCATAGCCCAGGATCTCAAGCATGTGCCAGTGCACCCAATAGGTGTGGCCTGTTGAATCCCACAACACCTTGGAGGGGGGAAGAGGGAAGAGGAAGAGGACCTGCTATTGACCAGCCGAGGCCCAACCTTGGGGCTCATAGTCCATAAGGTAAGCACCTCAAATAGCAAAACACTGTCTATAGAATATACAGAAAGTATATACAGTGATGTATACAGTATACAGACAGCCTCACCTTCCTCTTCAGCAATGGCCTCTACTTCCTTACTCCGTTTAGTCTAATTCTTATGTTACTTTCTTTCAGATGTGGGGTGTGTGTCCCAGACCGACCTCAACATTGCTCTGTGGCCACGGCTGGCCTTGAACTCCTGCCTCTCTACCTCCCAAGTACTGAGATTACAAGCATTGCTACCATGCCTGGATCCTGTCTGTCTTCGATACCTTGACTCAATGTTTCCATCTGGCATCAAATAGCCCATCTTCCGACTTCTGCTCTGTCGGTTTCTTCTTGGGTCTGAACCTCCTTTGCTCACATAGCCCAAGGGCTCTCTGTTCTTTCAACCATTGCCGCCTTTGCCCGGTGGATCTTAACTGAGCTCTCAGTATAGAGTGTCCAGATAGGTATGCCTTACCCAGAATAAAATTTCAGTGTCCCACTACTGCGTAGCCCTTACCTGCACAGGGGGCACACCGTCGTTGCTCTGTCGGAACTGGCCCTCATCCCCAGCGGTGATCTCCTCATAATTCTCCAGCATGCGTACCCGCATCCCAGGCCGGAGCATGTCCCGCACATACAAGGAATAGGTATTAACACTTGCAAACGCGGTGCGGGGACGAAAACGCCTCGACCTCCTGAAATGCTGGGCACGAGGGTGGAAGAACTCTGCTGGCTGAGACTGGAAAGTGGAAGAGGAAGACTCCCCCGGTCTGCTCGAGGCTCCGTCCCAGCGCATGGCCTTCACCAGCTCAGAGATCAGCGTGCCCATGGCCATACTGAATTCCAGTTCCAGCCGGCTCCTCTCTACATTCAACTCCTCAGGAATAAAGTTGTTCTGGGCATCTTCATCCTTTGCATTGCTGTTCAGCCGATCCAGGAGGAAGGTGACATGCAGGTAGCGTTTCACCAGGGAGAAGAGCAGCCGTCCTGGGACCTGTAGGATACGCCTTTGACCACAACGTCTCATCTTCTGCCCTCTTTCCACAGTGTCCTCTGTGGCAAGTCCGCAGCTCCCACTACCCCAAACCCTCACAAGATACCTGTGGCAGCTGAACGCCCTCGAAAGACATCGGGTGTTCTGCGAGAGTAGCCTGGGCAAACAGTGCAAGCAGAGCGCAGCGGCTGTCAAAATCCAGGTGTTTTTCAATGGCCTCTTGTTGGCTCAGTGACAGAAGGATCTGGGTCCGGGTCCCTGAAACCCACACCTCCAATCAGAAACAGCTCCCTAAGCGCAGTCTTCCAGGCATCTCTCCTCCAGCTCTCGGCTTACTACCAATCCTTTGCCAGCACTCATTGGGAATGACATATTTTGTTGATCTGTTTCAAGAGCCAAAGTTTACTATCACACACACACACACACACACACACACACTCTCTCTCTCTCTCTCTCTCTCTCTCTCTCTGCAGCAGTCTAAGCTCTTGCATAAAAAGCTAATGGATTAATATGTTCTTGCTTATTCAGTCTCTCCCTCCCTCCCCCCCAGCCTTCCCCCAACCCCGCCCCCTCCTTTTTCTTCCAACAAAAAGTAAAGGACAACAGAACCATTACGTACTGATGAGGTCAGAAGGTCCTGTCACAGTGTCCTCTGAATCCCTGAGCCGACCCAGACCCTCTCCTGTTCTCCCTTCCTCCCCAAACTGCCCCTCACCAGCATCATGGGAGGACAGAGCTTGTATCATCCGGCCTGCGCTCCAGCGGATCTGATAGTCAGGACTACTCAACATGTGCATGAGCAGGTCCAGAACTCTGCGGTCTTTGAAGACGCCAGTGAGGGGCTCGATGCTGGCATAGGCACTGAGGACATGGACCGTGTGAAGGAGGGGGGCAGGAGGAACGGTGCCCACACACTCCTCCAGCTGCCGAAGGGCCCTCTGAATCAAGGACTTCACATCTGTTTCCATCTCCCCCAGCACAGATTTGTCGAGGGCCCCGGCCTCTGCAGACTCCTGGGAAGGTCTGATGACTTGACCATTCTCTCCCAGCATCTTGTGGCAGTTGGCATAGATCTCATCGTCAGTCATCCATAGCAGGATATGTTCAGCCTTGCAGTCCACTTGGCTAGAGTCCCCATCCCCATCGTCTCCACGCCTGAGGATAAGCCAGCGGATCTGATACTCAGGATGCCCATTATGGCCAACCCGTTGGCGGATCAATTCATCCGGATATGCGTGCAAGCCAGGCCCCAGGGGCACCCTGAATTCCCTGTAGCGGAGCTCGCCCACCATCCTGGCACCTGAGACACACAAGGAAGAGAGAAAAGGCAAGCTAGAGTGAGAGGGAGTCAGAAAACAAGGGCATCCAGGAGTTGGAGGAGCAAAAGCAGCAACAGCTGTTATTCTGGGTGGAGTAGGGTTGGGCCTGCTTCGGCCGAGTGAGACCTGGACTGGGCAGAAGAACACTGTGGAGTTTGTTATTCAAGGGCAAAATATTAAGAGCTAAAAGGTCTCCAAGGCTTGCAGCCTCTAGTGGGTTTGGTTTAGAACAGTGCATAGAGAGCAGCGTTGGATTCACAAATGAAGCCCAAGATCCTGGGACAGATAAAAGTAACTTAGGAAAACGGGTTTTTGAAGGCACAGGACTGTGTCGGAGAGAGATGCAATCTCTAAATTGAAGCACTGGGTTGTAAGGCCCAAAGGAAAGGGCACAGAAATGGCCATCAGTAAAACATGACGGGCTAGGAGAGGGGGAAGGAATGGAGACATCATCCATGAGCAGAGGCGCGAGGCCGGGGGAAGGGTGCATCAGGGGTCCGATGGATGAGAGGCGCGAGGCTTGGTGGATGGGAATCAAGACCTGAGAAGATCGGGAACGGGCGTGGTGGGATAGGATGGGGAGGTAGGCCCAATGAAGGAGAGTTCCGAAGAATGGTTGGGGAGGGAACGCGAGGCTCCGCGGGCGATCGGAAGCCCAGAATAGGGGCAGGGGCTGCGGCGGGGCTTTGGCCACCTCAGAAGTCCGCCGGGATCCTGGCGCGAGGCCTGTCCTTTGCAGAGCTAGGGACGCGCGGCACACGATGGCGGCAGCGGCGCTGACGAGTGTTTGGGCCCCGCCTGGGCCCCCTGAAGGGGTCTAGGCGCAGAGGAGGGGGCGTGCCTCTGCAGGAGACAGGCGGGCAGAGGGCGTGGCCAGCAGGGGACTTCACGCGTGCGCCGGCGCAGTGTCTGCTGCAGGGTGGAGCCTAGTCCTGGCCGGGGCTCCAGGCGATCTGAGGCTCCGCCACCAGCCCCAGCCACCGCCCGATTTAGCGGAAAGCTGGGGGCCAGGGGCTATCAGCGGGCGGAGTAGCGGGTGCCACCTGGACAACGCAGCTCTCCTGTTCCGCACCGCCCTTTCCTCTTCCTCTTAGTCCTCCTTCCTACTGCCGGAAGTACCTTCCCATTTCCCAAAGCCAGAACTGGATAGGACCTTGGAGGTCATTTCTACCCCCTCCCCATCCGTCTTTTCCATTCTCTTCCCTCTATCCTTGTTTACTTCTTGTGCAGTCTGTACCACGCCCTCCAAAAGTGAAAAGGTAGTAACAGATAAAAACAAGGGACATTTTATTAGAGTCCAGGGGAATCAGCTTTGGGCAGCAGCGGAGGGCAGCTTCACGTAACTCTTCATGGGTGGCAGTGGCCGAATCTTTCGGCCGGCCCAGCCTCCCTTGCGTTGCCACAGCCCACTGTTAGGCCTCTTGCCCAGCCAGCGGTTCCGTCCTGCCTTGCCGATGACCCGCTGGTTATGGTTAACGTTGGAAACCCGGCCTACGGTTGCAATGCACGACTCCAGCACCTGACAAGAGAAGCAGACAAGAACGCACTGGTGGGGGCAAGAGACTGGCAGGGCAGTGTTGGGAACACGACTCTGGGTGGCTTCTTACACTCAATGAGGGACAGGAGAAGTAAGAAACACAAAATATTAGAATGTAAATGTGGGTCCAACAGAATGAATGAAAAGTTAAGGAAAAAGACTGCCCACAGCTATTTTTGTTTCTGTGGTTTTTCTTTTGGAGTCAGGGTCTGGGAAGGTATGTAGTCCTGGCTGTTCTGGCACTTCACCAAGACACCTCTGCCTCTGGCTCTTGAGAAATGGGATTAAAAGCCAGTTTCAACCTGATGGTTCAACCTACTCCTATCGTTTCTTGGTTTTCTGAAAAAGCCCAGGTGGCTTGTTTCTTTTGCCTCATCAGTGTCTGGAATGCTGAGATTAAAGACATGTACCGCCATGCCCGGCTGGGAAAAGGCATTTTGACTCTATTAAGGTAGCAACCTGATAAGGCATGCTTAGTCAGGCAGCAGAGAACACATCAGACACGGATGGAAGCAGCACCTCACATCAGAAACACTTGGGAGATAGTGAGGTACACTCCAGAACTTCCTTCTTTGCTGACCCGCCCCATTTGTGCCCACACACACCTGCATCTGCCTCTTAGAGGGCAGCTGGATAATGGCCGTTCCATTCACCTTCCGGAGCAGCACACCGCACGTCCCTGGGGAGGGGAACACAGCTTTGCCACCCTCCACAAAACAGAGGGAGGTTTCCTTGGGATCTTAGGCCACGTGCTACCCTTCAAGGGCACACGAAACACAGAAGACCAAACACTGATTTAGGTTAAAACAAAGCACACATTGATCCTCTTATTGTCTTTTCTGTCCTCGGAACGGATGTGGGCATAGAGGGCTCTCAGGTCAGTGGTATCAGGTACCCTGGTCTTCCCAACTGTGGGACGTGGGTAGCTTTTGTGCCCATACCTGCAGCTCGGATATACTGGGCTCCTCGGCCAGGCTCACTTTCCACATTGTTGATGAGGGTCCCCACAGGCAATGCCCCCAGCGGGTGTGCATCCCCTTCCTGAGCGGCCACTGGAAGACGGGAGTTCATTAGCGCTAGCCCTCGGCAACCTCCAGCCCACACATCTACCAGCCATCTCTCACCTGCCATCCTGCCTATGTAGTTAGAGTTCAGGATTGTATCTCCTGCCTTCATGTTTTCTGTAGCAATGATCCAGCGTTTGCGGCTGCCCCCTGCAACCAGAGCTATGTCTGCAGACCTGTTAGGATGAGGGACAAAGCCCACATTGTCTGAGAAGCTACAAAACAACAGTTCAGACCACACCATCATCATTTCCCATCCCAAACTTACCTACAAGGATCATAGCGGACTACCACAACCTTCTCCTCAAAGGGTCCTCCCGAAGATTCTTTTTCTGGCCGGAAACGCAGAAAGTCAATCATTCGATAATTCTGCTTGTGGCCTCCACCAATACCATGTACTCGAATTCGGCCTAGAGTCAAGAAAGTTCAGGGATGTGATTCAGGTTAGAATAGCTCTCAGCCTAGACTGGACAGTAGTAATCCCTCAATATCATATCACAAACAGAAAAACAACAGAGGGTTGGGGGTGTAGCTCAGCGGTAGAGAGCTTGCCTGGTAAGTGCTGAGGTCCCAGGTTTGAGCCACAGCATGTTGGTGTGTGGAGGCCAGGACATCCTGGTACAAGCAGTGGGGGAACACTCACATGGCTCAATAAAAATATGATTACTAAAAATTGTATGAAACATAAAGTTTTCAAATTATTGAATTCAGTAAGCTTACTGAGAGGGATATAAATCAGACTCACATCATTTAAACCGTTATGAATTTTGGGCCCTTGTGCTGAGCAAGTTCTCTGTTTCTGTGTGGTCTGTTCTTTGTTTTCAATAATGTGACTCACACAGTAAGACACACCTCAATAACATCTTACAATCTATAATGCACTGCTATAGACATCCAGGATCCTAATGCAGTTTCCGCCTGAATGCGCCAGGCCCTTGCTCCCACCTGTGTGGTCTCGACCCCCAGACTTCCTCATCTTCACTGGCTTAACTGTGTACTTGGTACGACTCTTCCAGGACACAAACTTGGCACTGCGGTCTGCAGACATATGCACTGGGCGGTGAGAGGGCTGAAGGAGGACATTGCTCTGTATCTAGGGATTAAAAAAATATTCTCTTTCAGAGAACCAAGGGAGAAACCACATAGGCCAAGTTTAGCTTTTAGGCTACCTCCTCCCAGAAGCATCTCAAAACACTGCCCCCAAATCTTCAACCTTCAACTTTCACAAACACCAGCGTAATGTGTTTATCCAGTTACTTGGTAATCATTTGGTAAATCTCTGAAATACTTCTCCAAGGAGATGTTCTCCCTTTCATCATCTTCCAGTTCGTTTCAAATTCTTGCCCAGAAAACTTTCCTTCCCTGAAAAATTCACTTCTCCAGAGCTGGTAAATTCCATACACCCATATACCACCATCAGCAACGGTGACTTTTTCCCTCTGCACGGTTTTTAGAGATTCTCGAATATAAATGGGAATGATCACGTTGGTTTTCCACTTGCTGTAAACCCAGTGTTTGGTTTAGTTTGGAATATCAAATATACATTTGCTAAATTCTGCCATGCTCAGCCTGAGAAATGCAGAGAAGATGAATAATTTCTTTTTTCTGTGATTCATGACTGCCCACTACAGACCCTCTGTTCGACATTTCCTAATACCAGCAACAACCCATCCGTACATTACAATGGTTAAGAACACTGGTTCTGGGGTGAGCCGTGTAGGTCAGGGGGAGAAGAGCATAGCATGAGCAAGGCTCTAGGTTTAATTTGCAGTACTAGAGTAAAAACAAAAGAAAGCTCTGAAGTCAGTCTGTCTAGCCCCAGAAGGTGTAAAACTTAGACTGCTGACCAGTTTTCATCTGCAAAATGTGCATAATAACTTTCAGGAGTTCGTTTAATTCGGTCCTCTATTCCGCCTGGCTTACAGTTGTTACTAATGTTAACAACTAGTTATTAATGTTGCAACTGCAACCTGTTTAGTAAAGATTTGCAAAAGCACTTGGAAGCCAGTATCTCGTTTGACGAATGCAGCTCTCTGAGAGAGCAGCATTTACAAAGAGCAAAGGATGAAGGCAAGTTTACCCAAGGTCACGTGATCACGACTAGCCTTGCGGGATCACTGACAGCCGAGGCGGAAACAATCCCATTTCCCAGGTAAGCGGATTACCTGGGCAGCAGGGAGCAGACTCGGAACCCGGGCGGTAATGGCCGGGGATACCAGGCTCAAAGAGCGCAGAGCACTAGTCAGCGCACACAAGGCCATGGGATGGTCACAGTTCTCCCCGTACTGCACTCGCTTTTACTTTTATCCTAAGCCTTGTGCTCTTGGATGACGTTTCATACACAGTAGCGTCGCCTTCCGATGACGTAAAGAGGCGGGCACAGAACTACAGCGCCGCAGGATACACGCTTTCTTTCTTCGCTAAAGAGCTGTTCTTAGCCAATCATCGGAGGGTACTGAGGTCACGTGACTGAAAGGCAGTCTCCGCCCCTCCGAGCCGTCAAAACAATTGCCTCGAGCGGCAGCCATGATAAATTTAAAGGGGTAGTACCCACGAAGGCGGCAGCCGGACCAGCAGACTGCAGGTGAGTCTTTGGGAGTACCCCTGGGGCTGAGTTAGTTTACACTAACTCTAATTTCCACATTCCAGGACAAAAGAATAAGTCACTTCCTACTAACCTCACAAAACTTTAGACTGACTCAAAAACTCCGCCCCCCGCGATTCTTCCCCGCCCCTCGGCGTCCAGACAGACAGTAGGACAACCTGCCCCGCCCCCTGTGGGAACCCCTGACTCAGTGACCTCGAGCTTGTCTGCTGTCGGGTCTTAGTCAGCATCTCTTCCCTCACTCACTCTGCCCTTCCTCCCCTCAGCCCTTGACGATCTTACTCTGTCCTCACCCTCGGCCCTCAGGGCAAGTTAGGAACCTTAGACACTCCTGAATTGCAGGCCCTCAGGCTTAGGTAGCCAGTGCTCAGTGCCTTTCTCAAGGAGCCCACTGTGCTCAGCAGATCGGCTACGCTTCCCTGAACCATCCGGCACTTGAGAGGCACCTAAATGCCTGTTAGGTGATTTTGTCAGACAAAGCCATGAAAGGAGGCTATTGCGGTAATCCAGTTGGGAATCCTAACCAGATCTCCCTTCTCAGCCCTTCACAGGCACACCACACCCCTTGCTCAAGGCCTCAGATTAAATTGGTCTTTCTTTCCCTTATTGGGAGAAAGTAACTCCTCAGAGCTGGAATGAAGAGATTGAGTTAAGGAAAAAGGGACATTAGTACTAGTCTCTGAAGGACCTGTAGGCTGAAGGAGGGAGGGTGTTTGTCCTGGGTGGGGCTCTGTGCCAGGTCCTCTGAGAGGCTGTGAGGTGGTGACAGAGAAGGGGTGGGACTGCCGGACTTCTGGACTTTGGGCAGTACAAATCCTTCTAAATCCTTAGTTGCAGGTCAGAGTTTCTTCCCGGCTCTGGCCTGGGAGCCGCCTGGAGCCAAGGGCTTCTGCTCTGTACGCAGGTAAGGAGACTTCGGGGATGAGTTTGGAGGAAGTAGGAAGACCAGACCCAGACCGTCTGAATTCTGGGAGGAGGGTTGGGCTGGCAAGTGAGGCCGGAAGGTTAGTTGGGAAGGAGCTAGCAGGTTGGGAGATGCTGGGCTTTGTCTTTTTGCTGATGCAGCCTGAAGACCTTCAACCTTCCAGAGCCCTGTAATGACCACTGCTGTTTCCTCTCCCGAACCCCTTCCCTAACCTTGGGTCCTTCCCCTTTATTGGGTCACTGCTTTCTGCACAGTTCTTCCACACGCCCTCCATGATTCTTACAATGCCTCTATGCTGCTTCCTTTTCCTAAAACATGCTCTCTCTCCAATTGCCAAGTATTAAATTCCGCTAGTTCTAAGCCTGCCCGACTGTTCTACAGATCTTTATCCAGATTAATTCCTCCCCCTCACCTCAGTTTTCTAGTTAGTGCCGTGGAATTCCTCCTCTTTACCTTGTCTCTCTCATCAGCTTAGCCACAGGGCCCCCTATACTCTTTTCCCTTCGTGTGGATGCCCACCAAAATCTCTAATCTTTCCCACCTCAACTCCGTGGTTTCTCTTTAGCCTAGGATGTCAGGCCTGGTGTTGGGGCAGCGGGATGAGCCTGCAGGGCACCGGCTCAGTCAAGAGGAGATCTTGGGCAGTACCAGGTTGGTGAGCCAAGGGCTGGAGGCCCTACACAGTGAACATCAGGCCGTGCTGCAGAGCCTGTCCCACACCATTGAGTGTCTGCAACAGGGAGGCCATGAGGAAGGACTGGTACATGAGAAGGCCCGGCAGCTTCGACGGTCTATGGAGAACATTGAGCTGGGACTGAGTGAGGCCCAGGTAAGAATCAAGGGTGATGCCAAGTGTTCCAGTTACCTGATGCAAGTTTGGGGTCACCTTGTCCTAGAGACTTGGATTTTTTTTTTTTTTTTTTTTGATTTTCGAGACAGGGTTTCTCTGTGTAGCCCCTGGCTGTCCTGGAACTCACTCGGTAGACCAGGCTGGCCTTGAACTCAGAAATCCACCTGCCTCTGCCTCCCAAGTGCTGGGATTAAAGGCATGCGCCGGCACCGCCCGGCAGGACTTGGATTTTTTAATTCATTAAATATTCATTAAGTGACTACTGTGTGTAAAGTCTGGTACCTGCTGCTGGTGCATTACAGAACACCACAGGACAATTCCTCTTGGAGCTGAGATTGTAGCTGAGAGAGCTAGCTAGAACACAGGTAAATAAGTAAATGATTTACTGTGCCAGAGTGATCATTGCTAAGGACGGAAGAAAGACAAAGAAAGGAGGGAAGGGGCTGGAGAGATGGCTCAGTGGTTCAGAGCACTGACTGCTCTTCTAAAGTTCCAGAGTTCAAGTCCCAGCAATGGGGCCTCACTCCCATCTGTAATGGGATCTGATGCCCTCTTCTGGTGTGTCTGAAGAGAGTGACAGTGTGCTCATATACATAAAATAAATCTTTAAGAAAGGAGGGAAGTAGGAAGAGGATACAGTTTTACACAGGACGGTCATAAAGTAACTCACTCAAAGGTGACATTTGAGTGCAGATTTGAGAGTGAGGAAGCAACCTGTGGGATAAACAAGTAGGCCAGACAGTGCACAGGCCTTGCTCGGAGCCTGGCTGGTGGATTTAGTGATTTGCTGGGCTGCTGTGGATTTCTGCTGGGTGCACAATGGCACAAAGTAGATGACTCAGGAGGAGGAGGGATGCCATGGGAGATATCCACAGATAGTGAGGAGCCGGCAGGCTGTCCTAGGGTTGAGAGAGATGGTCTGCTGGCATGTCTGAGGAGGGATGGGACTCAGCCTGGGATCATCTGCTTTCTGGATGGGAGTAAAACTAGAGACTAAGGGCAGAGACCAGGGAGGCCTGCCAGAGGCTGCTGTTGTCTGGGTGGGAACTGGCCATTTGGCATCTGATGGAAGCGATGGGTGTGGTGACAGCTGGGGTTAGAGTATCTACTTATTTAATTCCACGCATTCGTCTATGGACTTGTTTATTTATTTTATGTATATGAGTACACTGTAGCTGCCTTTAGACACACCAGAAGGGAGCATCAGATCCCACTACAGATGGTTGTGAGCCACCATGTGGGTGCTGGGAATTGAACTCAGGACCTCTCACTGAGCCTTCTCTCCAGCCCGAGTATCTCTTTTTTAATTCCATTCATTTATTTTAAGTATATAAGTGTTTTGTCTGCATCTATGTCTATATACTCTCTGTAATCCTGATATGTGTAGAGGCTAGAAGAGGCCATTGGATCCCCTGGGACTGCAGTTACAGGTGGTTGTGAGCCAAAATGTTGGTGCTAGGAATTGAACCCAGACCCTCAGGAAGAGCAGCCAGTGCTCTTAGTCACTGAGACATCTTTCCAGCTCAGTATTTCCCAACCTGTGGGTCGTAACCCTTTGGAGGTCAAATGACCCTTTCACAAGGGTCACATATCAGAACCTTGCATATCAGATATATTTACATTATGATTGACAATGTAGCAATATTAGTTATGAAATAATTTTACAGTTGGGGGTTAGCCATAACGCGAGGAACTGCAGTAAAGGGCCATAGAATTAGGAAGGCCGAGAGCCGCTTCCCCAGCCCCTCCGAGGATCTGTTGATGGAGAGCTTTTGCCACTTCCTCTTGTTGCTTCCTCTCCATCATCTCCCAGAAGGCCATCTGTCTCCTGGATGCTCTTATCCAAAAGCCTGGAGCTCATATGATGTTCCCACCTAGGTAATGCTGGCCCTGGCTAGCCACCTGAGCACAGTGGAGTCTGAGAAGCAGAAGCTGCGGGCCCAAGTCCGGCGGCTCTGCCAGGAGAATCAGTGGCTCCGCGATGAGCTGGCAGGCACTCAGCAGCGGCTACAGCGCAGCGAGCAGGCTGTGGCTCAGCTAGAGGAAGAAAAGAAGCACCTGGAGTTCTTGAGGCAGCTGCGCCAGTATGATGAGGACGGGCACAGCATGGTGAGCATGTGAGCCAGGGTTTGCTGGGACTGCAGGCACGGTGACCGTCCCACTGTCTCACAGGAACATCAATGTTTAACGTGTTCCTACTTGGAAGGATTTATTTTCAGCCCTGATACCAACTCCAGATAACAGCAGGGGGATATAATCTTGACTTGTTGTGTTAACTTATGTTTTATGTGTACTCCCGTGGAGAGTGGGGTGAAAGTTCTTGTTCTCACAGTTAACAGTATGTGGAGCAAGACAGACAGCTCAAACCTAGAACCCTAAAGGAGAGCATAGCCCACTTTAGCAGGAGACTCCTTACAGTCTTCTCTCGGCGAGCTGGCGTTTATGTGTCCCTGTGCCAGACTGCAGAGAGGAGGAGGCTGTGAGAAATACCTGCCTTCTCAGGTCTGTGCAGACCTGGGCTCATCCACAAGGACATGATGTGACTAGACGAGGCAGCAAGCACACAGTGTGGATGTGTCTCAGTCAGACAGAGGGACTGCCACCTAGATAGGTCCCTAGGCTGGCATGGTTGGGAGGGTTCAGAGAGGAGGTAGGGTGCAGAACTGGGAGGTAGTTATAACAGCGTGTTCAGTTAAGTGGGGTAGAAAGAAGCTGTGCTAGATTTTCAAGGATGTGGTGGGAAAGGGAGCTTTTGTCCTGGAGGGGGTGTTATAGTTAAGACTCCAGGGCTAGACTGATATTCTGTCCAGGGACAGCAAAGAGATAATTTACCTGCGACACACAGATGAACCTGATAGAAGGCTTTGGAGTCTGTGTGTCAGGCTGCTATCCCTGAAGAAGAAAGTACATTTTCCATTGTGGAAATGTGGTAGACAGTAAGGGCTGGGCCCTAAGCCCACACTGACCGCAGGGAGATGGTAAGCCCAAGGCAGAGCTGGACGCTTTGGGTACGTGTCAGTAAGAGCAGACATACTCCTTCCCCTCAGGAGAGACGGGATAGACATATAATCAATGTAAGTGTACAGGGGTTGCATGGCTGTAATTACAAGAGGTGAGTTTGGAGTGCGGGAGAATACGGTGTTAGGGAGAGAACTTTCTGGATGAGAAATCGAGTTATGCGACTTTGTCCACGACATCCCTGGCGTTCACATCCAGGAGGCCTGTGCATGACTGGTCAGCTGCTGGTCTTTTCCAGGGGCAGAAGCTTTCAGGCACATTGGTTGGTGGTTTTGTGGCCTAGAAGAACCCCTGAAGAGGCCACTGGGGTCTGGCATGCTGTCCCTTTTCTTCCAGGAGGAGAAGGAGGGAGATGCTACCAAAGATTCCCTGGATGACCTCTTCCCCAATGAGGAGGAGGAGGACTCCAGCAATGACTGTGAGTCTGCCTGTGAGGCTACAGGGTGAGGGCAGCAGGAAGCTGTTTCAAGCTATGACCCTGACTGAGTGGGATCTCCACATCCAGAGATAAGTTCTCCACTTCCTTTGGAGACTGGGCAGGTTCCAGGCTAGGACTTGAGTCCCTCCCTCCCTGGTACCCATCAGCATTTAATGAGTGTGCTGTGCAGTAGGGTTACCAAGATGAAAGTAAGTCCGCAGTCTAGCAGAGAATAACCATGGGCTGGGGCCACACGGATTCCTCAAGCCTTTGTGTTTTTGCTTTGCTGGACAACCCTAGCAAATGTTAGTTGGGTGACTTACTGAGAGAATAAACTGGATTGTGATGGGCACGGGTGCAAAGGTGTGGTTAAGAGAACAGCAGTGGTGTGGAGTCTCCTTTGAGAGCCTGGTGGGGAACAGCCAAAAGACAAAGGGTGGGCAGAAGGGAGGGCCGGCAGTAGGGAAAAGGAGGAGTCTTCTGAGGAAATGCCTTGTCTTTTTTGGGATGAGTTAGTGTCCCGTGGTCAGGGCGCTGCAGCGGCCCAGCAGGGTGGATATGAGATCCCAGCAAGATTGCGGACCCTGCACAACCTGGTCATCCAGTATGCAGCTCAGGGTCGCTATGAGGTGGCTGTGCCGCTCTGCAAGCAGGCACTAGAGGACCTGGAGCGCACATCTGGCCGAGGTCACCCTGACGTGGCTACTATGCTCAACATCCTGGCTTTGGTGTATCGGTGAGCACCACCCTCCTCCGTTGTCTCTGACAGTTCACATCCTGCCTTCCTCTCCTCTCTGCTGGGCCTCCCTGGTATACCTTGCAAGGCTTTGTCCCCGACACTGGACTCCTCACTTCCTCCACTCCTGAAACCCCCCACCTCAGAGCCTCATCTCTCAGGCTCTCTGTTTCTTGGGCCTCTCTGGAGAGAATATGTGTCTCATTCTGTTTGTGGCTCCTACTTTTGAGGATTTGGGGCTTCCTCTTGAGATGGCAGTGTCTGCAGGCTGGTGTGTCATGAAGCTTTCTTCCTGCCCTCCCAGTCTCTAAGTGTGCCTCAGTTCTCTTGGAGGGAGGGAGGAAGGGGGAGAAGGAGGGAGGAAGGGGGAGAGGGAGGGAGGAGATGGTATCGGGACAGAGTTCATGCTCATGCTCGTCCTTTCTGCTTTTCAGGGACCAGAATAAGTACAAGGAGGCTGCACATCTGCTAAATGATGCCCTCAGCATCCGGGAGAGCACCCTGGGCCGGGACCACCCAGCTGTCAGTATCCCTGCCCACTCCCTCCCATCTCTGCTGTCTTGGCTTCTTAGTCCTCTGTGTGCTGCCCTCAGTCCACTCACCATGTCTTAGGAAGGAGGCTCAGGAAGAAAGCTCATGCTTAGGAAGGGCCTCCAGGCTCTGTGCAGTGAACTTGGTGCTTCTCAGTTCTGTGAGGCCCAGAGACTTACACTTTATATTAGTGTTTAGTAAGTGCACAAAGTAACAGGTTTAATTGAGACAGTTTCTTTCCAAAAGTCCTTTTCCCTTCATTTTATTTTTATGTGTCTGGGTTGTTTGCCTGCATGTATGTCTGTGCACCATGTGTGTATCGCACCTACAGAGGCCAGAAGAGAGCATCATATGTGGGTGCTGGGAATTAAATGTAGGACCTCTGGAAGAGCAGCCAGTGCACTTAGCCTCTGAGCCGTCTCTCAGCATGTATGTAAAGTACTCGGACCACATCTGCCCCTCGGTACCCTTTTCTTGACCCACTTTCCATCATGGGTTTTTAGGAACCCAGGGTCTTGTGGTGTTCGAGCCCAGTCTGCCGCTGAGCTTGGACTTGCTGAGGCAATACACCTAGACCTTCGACTCTCTTCTTATGACAAATGTTTTTTCTTGAAATTTAATTTGCAATTAATATATCCTCCCTATATGTATAACAGCCTGAAATGTAACACTGATGAATATAAAAGAGACAGAATGTAATTCTTTGATTACATAGTTCATACAACACAATGTAAAAAATAGCTAAGTCTAACTTGCTAGAACATACAGCAAAATAATCTGATGTTGGACAGAGAAATCCTGTCTCATAAAACCATAAAAAGAATCTGATGTTGGGTTTATAGCAGTGATAAGACAAAAAGCAGAAGCCACGTGGACAGCACCTTATTACTGATACAACAGCTTTTCTCCATATGGCTCTGGCTGTTTTGCTATGTAGACCAGGCTAGCCTTGTACTCACAGAAATCTGCCTGCCTCTGCCTTCTGAGTGCTGGAATCAAAGGCATGTACCACATGCCTGGCCTAAAATGCAGCATTATTGTAAGTATTCGTGGGCCATTTTTATTTGTATAAAAGAGGAAGAGTCTAGAAATTTAGGCTGGCAAGATGGCTCAGTCAATAAAAATGCATGTTGCCAGGTTTGATGACCTGAATTCAATCCCCAAACTTACATGGTGGAAGGAAGGACACACACACACACACACACACACACGTACACATACACACGTACACACGTACACACATATACATACATGTACACACACACTCAAAAGCTTTGAAAATAAGACGTTGGTAGCTGTAGACGCGGCTCAGCAGTTAAGAGAGTGCACCGCTCTTGCAAAGGACCAGGCTTCAGTTACTAGAACCCATATCAGGTGACTCGAAACGATCGGCATCTGGCACCTCTGGTCTCCCATGGTACATGTATTCACATGTACACTGACACGCAGGCACGCACGCATCATTAAGAACTTTTTAAAAGATAAAGTTCTAGAAAACAGCTTTGAGTAGAGACAGAGTGCCAAGCATTGAATGGTTGTCCAGTTGAGGAAATGAGCCGTAGCAGCTTTGGAAGTGCGGTGACCTTGTGGGAACACTTCCCTGTGATGTCACATTAGCTAGGCAGGAATGCCACATCTCAGCAGCACCAGGATCTTGACCTCCTCTCAGTGATGTCAGTGCTTCTGCCCCTTGCTCACAGGTCCAGCAGGGTGTTCCAAAGTCTCCAGAGTCCTATAACACAGGCACAGTACCCATGGTTTCCCTGCTTCCCCTTGTTTAAAGCACTGGACTGCAGCCAGAAACCACCGTCAGAAATTTTTCAAAGTCCCTCTAGAGGGCGATAGTTTCACCCATAGAGCTTCAGCCATTCTGTTCATAATTTCTCTTTCCAGACTTTGGCTCTGGTGGTACAATGTCTTTGAAGTTATTACCGGGATAGGGTGGGGGTCATGGGTGGGGGATAACTTATCCAGAGGTCATGGATAACTTATCCAGAGGTTGGAGGACAACCAGCGTGCTGGAAACAGTTCTCCCTGTGCCCTGTGAATTTAGGTCTGAAGGCTTGGCAACAAGCCTTTTCCCTGCTGAGCCATCTGGAGGGTCAGCCTTTGCAGAACTGGTGTGTGATGGGGGTTGGCCTTCTTTGCAGGTGGCTGCCACACTCAACAATCTAGCTGTGCTGTACGGCAAACGGGGTAAATACAAGGAGGCAGAGCCATTGTGCCAGCGGGCACTGGAGATCCGAGAGAAGGTGCGTGCCCGCCTCCTTCCTCATCCTCCCTGGCCCTTCCCACCCTTCCCTTTACAGGCCTCTTATCTTCTTCCTTCCTTTCCTTCTCCTCCTCATGTGCACACACACACATAATCATGGTCACTTGTCTGCTCCTTTGCTCTTTCTCAGGTCTTGGGCACCGACCATCCAGATGTGGCAAAGCAGCTGAACAACTTGGCCCTCCTGTGTCAAAACCAGGGCAAGTACGAGGCAGTGGAACGCTATTATCAGCGGGCACTAGCTATCTATGAGAGTCAGCTAGGGCCGGACAACCCTAACGTGGCTCGGACCAAGAACAACCTGGTAAGGAAGGGAGAGACAGGAGGGTGGGAGGGGGTGGGAAAACCCTCCCACGTGGGTCCTGGACTCAGAAAGCGTTGGAATGGAGCACACTCCTTGGCCAACTAGGTGCCTGTCTCTAAGCTGCCTCTGAGAGTGAAGGGTCTGCTTCATTGTGCTGCTAGAGGCTCCCAGTTGCACTGGGAGTTGGGCAAGAATAACTTTCACCCTGAAGTGAGAACAGGTTTAATGAATAGGGTCTCTGGGGACAGACGCCAAGAAGTGGAGCTGTCTGGGGCTGGCTGTGTCCTGCCTCCTTCCATCTCTTGCTCCTGGGTTTCTGTTGCTGTCTCTAGGCATCCTGTTACCTAAAGCAGGGCAAGTACTCTGAGGCTGAGACTCTATACAAAGAGATCCTGACCCGTGCGCATGTGCAGGAGTTCGGGTCTGTGGATGGTGAGTGGTGAGGTCTGGAGGGTGGGGGGGCCCTAGATGGGGGCGCACACACAGGTTGTAGGGACAGCCACACCCCTTCAGTCCAGCTCCGTTGGCCTGTGGGTTCTGGCTCCCCACATAGGTGTCCAGATTTGTTCTCTTACCTCCTTATGCAATATCTCATCCTCAGATGACCACAAGCCGATCTGGATGCATGCTGAGGAGCGGGAGGAGATGAACAGGGTGCGTGGGACCGGCCGCTGGTGGCTCCCAGGGCCACTGGCTTCAGCCTGTCATAGCTTAGCTACTCACTTCCTCGCCCAGCCCTCAATGTACTGTGCCTTTCCTGACCCAGTCTGCACCTGTGCCTGTGCCCACCTGCCTCCTAGCATCTTTCTGTTCTCATCCCCAGAGCCGGCCCCGGGACAGCGGAGCGCCCTATGCAGAGTACGGAGGGTGGTACAAGGCCTGCAGAGTGAGCAGGTGAGCTGCCAGGGGTCAGAGGGGAGTCTTTGAGGCTCTTCAGTCAGCCTCCTGATCCCAGCCGCCTTCTCTCCGACTTTCAGCCCTTTCTCCGCCTTTTCTTCCCGTCCTTTTCCATTGTTTTGTTTTGTAGCACTTAGAGATGTGCAGGGCCTGTGTGTGCTTGGCAAGTGCTCTGCTACTGGGCTGTGTTCTCACTCCACTTCTGTATCCTTCTCCCTGCAGCCCCACAGTGAACACTACTCTGAGAAACCTAGGAGCTCTGTACCGGCGCCAGGGAAAGCTGGAGGCAGCCGAGACCTTGGAGGAATGTGCTCTGCGCTCCCGGAAACAGGTCAGAGCCCACCCCACAGGGCAGTGGTGCACCTCTGTAATCCGGGTGCTTGGGAGGCTGCGGTGGGAGGGAGTTCCAGGCTAGCCATGGTCTTTACTAGATTGTGTATCAGAGATGGCTAGCTTAGTAATTAAGAGCACTTGCTGCTGCTGTTGCCCAGAACCCAGGTTCAGTTCCCACATCAAGTAGCTCATGACTGCCAGTAACTCAGGTTCTGGAGGATCAGTGGTCTCCGGCCTCCTTGGTACTGCATGCATGTGCTTCACATACATCATCCAGGTGTGTGCGTGTGTGCGCACGCACACACACACACACACACACACACAGACACACAGACACACACACAGACACAGACACACACACACAGACACACACACACACACAGACACACACACACACACACACACACACACACACACACAAAGGTGAAAAAGTGTTTTTCTTCTGAGACACGGTTTCTGTGTATATCCCTGGTTCTGTAGACTCTGTGGAATTTGTTCTGTAGAACAGCCTTGAACTCAGAGATCCGCCTGCCTGCCTGTTTTCCAAGTGCTAGGATGAAAGGTGTGCAACACCCCCCGCCCCCCACCAATAAATACATCTTAAGAAAAAAAAAGAGACCCTGTCTCGAAGGAAGATAGAGGTCTAGATGGGAGGGGGCTAAGAAGGAAGGGGCTGGGACAAGGGACAAGGGACTACTTGGGTTTCTTGTGCATGTGTCGAGAGGGGGACCTGGTCTTATGGCTGTGGTGGTTTTTAAAAATGTTCTCACTCCAGACTTGCCCTTTGTGTTGGTACAGATTTAAGATCTTTCATAGCTAGAATGATGACTCATGCTTGTAATCCCGGTACTCAGCAGGCTGAGGCAGAATAGTTACTGTAAGTTTGAGGCAAGCCTGGGCTTCATGTAGCTTAACTGACACGGAGTAAGGCCTTGTCTCAAAAAACCAAATCAGGGCAGGTCTGAGCTGACTTAAAAGTGGCCGTTTACTCTGGGTCATAGTTACTACATATAGTCTGTGGAGGGGTGTACTGTAACCACACGAAGCCAGTCTGGCAGTCGGCGAGTGAAGTGAACAGTAAGCAGGGGAATGCTGTCCCTGCAGCGGCTGCTGATAGAAGACTGAGCCGCACCCTGGGACTTAGGGAATCCGAGGGCCCAGCTCCTTCCTTTTACTTTCTTTCTTAATTTATTCTTCTCTCATATATTATATCCCAGCTGCAGCCTCTTGTCCTTCCTCCCCTCCCATGTCCTGCCTCCCCTCTCCCTCCTCCATTTCCCTTCAGAAAAGAATAAGGCTCCCAGGGATATCAACCAAACACAGGGCACAGATCCTCTGATCAGGGTTGGCCGAGGCAAGGCAGTATGAGGAAAAGAGTCAGAGATAGCCTCTGCTCCCAGTGTTAGGAACACCAAGCCACACAACCATAACATGTCTGCAGAGGACCTAGCTCAGACCCATACAAGGCTCCCTGGTTGTCCCTTCAGTCTCTGTGAGCCCTGGGTAGTAGATTCTGTGAGCCATGTTCTTGTGATGCCCTTAACTCCTCTGTATGCTACAATCCTTCCTGCCCTTCTGAGGGATTCCATGAGCTCTGCCTGATGTTTGGCTGTGGGTTTCTGCATCTGCTTATATCAGTAGCTGGGTGAAGCCTCTCTGATGAGGATTATGCAAGGCTCCAGTCTACAAGTGCAGCAGAATATAACCAGCATTCATTTCACTGACTTTTTCTTTTTCTTTTTCCAGTCTTGTTTGATTCTCTATCCTAGGTCTCTGGGTTCTCCAACCTCTGGGTCCTGGCCCTCCAGGCACTGTCAAGGGCAGGCTTCCACTCATTGCATGGGTATCAAGCTGGACCAGTCATTGCTTGGCCACTCCCATAAGTTCTGTACCACTTTACCCCAGCACATCTTATAAGCAGGACAAACTGTAGGTAGAAATTTTTGTGGCCAGGTTGGTGTCCCAGTCCCTCCACTTTCCAGTTACAGAAGGTGGCCATTGGTTCAGGCTCTGTGTCTCCCGATACTAGGAGTCTTTGCTAGGGTCACCCTCAGAGATTTCAGAGAATTTCCATTGTACGAAGTTTCTAGGTCACCCCTGAAATGCCCTCCAACTCCAGTCTTCTCTCTCAGTATTGGTTCTTTTAAAATTTTTATTATTGTATGTATGTGTGTGTGTGTGTGTGTTATTTTGCCTGCATGTGTGTCTGTGTACCACATGAATAATGCAGTACTCACTAAGGTCAGAAGAGGGCACTGGATTCCTAGCTCTGGAGTTACAGGTCTTGAGAGCTGCCATGTAGGTGCTGGGAACTGAATCTGTGTCCTCTGGAAGAGTAGCCAGTGCTTTTACGACTGGGCCATGTCTCTAGCATCTCCTCCTCTTTCTTCCAGGGTACTGACCCGATCAGTCAGACCAAGGTGGCCGAGCTGCTTGGGGAAGGAGATGGTAGAAGGACCATCCAGGAGGGCCCTGGAGACAGTGTGAAGTTCGAGGGAGGTGAAGATGCATCAGTAGCTGTGGAGTGGTCAGGGGTAAGTCTGCTCATTGCCACTGCCCTATCTTGTCCTGTCGTGCTGGGCACCGAGAAACTCTGAAGCTGTCTTTCTCCAAGCTTGTACAGGTGTCCCTCATGTAGTCTCCATCAGTGAGCCCATCCTTTCAGGCCTGTCCCTGGGGATCTGCTATGAGAAGACCGTTGTTTTCAATCATTGGGCTTCAGGGATGGGGACATGTGCAGAATAAATGGCAAGAATAGACTTAGAAGCTGGGTGACATGGAACCCTTAAGCTTCCGATGCCTGTCTCTTCCTGATAGGATGGCAGTGGCACACTCCAGAGGAGTGGCTCTCTGGGCAAGATCCGGGATGTGCTTCGGAGAAGCAGTGAGCTCCTGGTGAGGAAACTCCAAGGGACTGAGCCTCGGCCTTCCAGGTACATGGCAAAGTTGAGACATGACAAAGCAGGGTAGCAAGCCTTGGCCTGCAGCTCCTCTTGGTGCTGGAGAAATGTCCTAAAGTGTCCTACACAGAGGAGCAGTGAGCTGGCTCAGGTCTCTCCTTCTCCCTTGTAGCAGCAACATGAAGCGGGCAGCCTCTCTGAACTACCTGAATCAACCCAATGCAGCCCCCCTCCAGGTAAGAATGCTGAGGGGCATCTTGGTACCCAGGGAGGAAGGACTTCCCCAAGGCAGCACCAGGGGCAGCTGGGAAGGTGGAAGACTCACCATAATGAAGGTGGCCTGGAGCCCTTCAGGAGTCAGGCTGACAGCATGGTTTTGGAGGTGCTAGGCATCAAAAGACAGTGGCAGTGGTGGGCACACCTCTAATCTCAGCACTGGGAAAGCAGAGGCAGTCGGACAGAGCTCTGCATTTAAGGCCAGCCTGGTCTAGCCAGACCAGCACAGCCAGGGTGACACAGAGAAACCTTGTCTTGAAAGAGACAGACAGACAGAGCGAGCGTTTCTAGCCAGACAATTCCGTCAGAATTAATCAGGAGAGTACTGACCACCTACTGATATTCTCTAAACTGGTGATTCCAGAGTGACAGCATTGCTGGCCCTGTCGTGCACAGTCAAACTTCTTACCTTGAGGTCTCAGTGAGGAAATGAAATAAAAACACCAACAGTATGATGTCTTCCTTAGAGAAAACAGCAGTGCTACTTCAACGCAGTGACCCCTGGTATCAGCTCATTCATGGTTCAAGCCAGCTTCTTGGGTTTCTTCCCCGTAGCTCCTCCAGTAGACTGTGCCTAAGCAAAGTCCTAGAACTTAGGTTGAGGTCAGAGATTCCATCCTTGGTCCAGAGAGAGTACAGTCTCTCTGCAGGACAGGCAGACTCCAGGAGTTCCCAGTGATGTATGGCTGATGGTTTCTTTCAGGTTTCCCGGGGCCTCAGTGCCAGCACCGTGGACCTCTCTTCAAGCAGCTGACATTCAACTCCCTCTTCCAGTCTGCTGGGTTCCCACAGCCCTCACCGCATTCCCCATGGCTCCAGTCTCTTCCCCAACTCAATAGGATGGTGAAGAGGGAGCGGTTTAAGTGGAGGATTGCTGTTTCTAGGGTCTAGGCTCCTTCCCTGGGAACCCCCTTCGGAAGGGCCCTCAGGATGTGCTCTCTACCTTGGAGTCCTCTAGCATAGCTGACTGAGGCTCCCAAGGTGGGGAAAGTGGGTGTGCACCTCAGGGATGCGCCTGCTGCTGGCTTTTCTGTCAGTTTGGGGCTGGCCAGCTGAGCTGCCTTGCCCTGGCCTCTTTTATCCTCTGCCGCCTCACTTTAAGGTTCACGTATTTCACTATGTTTCTTTAATAAATGAATCAGGTAACATTTTGTGTTCTGAGTCTTGATTGAAGACTGTTAGAGCCATTCCCAGAAGGATGAGGGCAGTAGTGGATGTGCAGGACTGTTGAATTCTTGACTTTCTCGGTTCCCTCGTGTTTGTGCCCTCTTCAGTGGGGCCTGGAGGAAGCCATCTGGGGGATGGGGAAGGAGGGCGCACAAGAAGAAGGTGCTGTGGACTGGGTTGTCAGGGACATGTGGTGGCCATGTGGTAGGACCCTGGAGTCCTGGCGCCACTTCTCCTGCCTGTGAGGCCCTCTGTGGCTTCCTTCCCTCCTCCCAGCTGCTTGGGGGAAGGGAGGTCTAAGCAGGCCTGGGGGGCCCTCCAGAGCCAGAAGGGGGACAAGGCGCTATCCACCCTCTTGCATATCCTGGAGGCCTGTCAGCAGCTGGGGCCCATCTTCTAAAGCTTGACTTCTTCTGACCCGCCTCCCACACCCCTTGCTGCTTTCACAACAAAGAAAGAATGTGGGGGTGGTGGCGCTGGGGGTGGGGGGTGCCTGCAACAAGGGCTGCGTAGGACTCCCCACAGCTGGAGATTTGGCCATGCCCTGACACAGCCCAGACCGCTTGGAGATGGACTTGGGATGAATGTCTGTTTAATAGCTTTCACTGGCTTTCAAAGCCCAGTGTTTCTACCTTGGGTTCCGATTTGTCTAGTGTCAAAGCTGACTCCAGTCACGCACGCCCCTCCCCCTCTCTGGCTACATCTGTTCTGCAGGGCACCACAGCTGTGCCCTCCTTGTCTTCTGAGACATCCTGGCTATGCCCTCCTTGCCGTCTTCTGAGACACCCTGCTGATCTGTCTCTTGCAGCACTTTGGATTGCTTAACTTCACCAACTTGGAGAATACTGGGCAAACTATTGCTCCAGATCTCCAGGTAGGTTCAGAGAGACCATTTCTCCTAAGGGGCCCACGGAGTCCTGAGAGTCACTTTGGTTCTCTTGAGTCCCGGTGGATAGATTAGGCGATGGGAACAACACTCAGGTCTCCAGCACTCCCCTGAGACTCCCACTGTCTCCCGCCCCCCACCCCATCCCTCTCCGGATCCTTCCCTCAACTGCCAGCTCCTCCCCTCGACGGCGGGGAAGGGGGCGTCAGGGGGCGGGGCGCCGTGCAGGCGGAGGGGAGGGGGCGTCGGGGGCGTGGCTTGGCGGCGGCGGCGGCGGCGGCGCGCTCGAGGGCTTGGATGTACGGGCCGCGCGCGGCTCCAGCTCCGGACGCCTCGGGCTCGGGCTGCAGCTCCTGCGGCGGCCCTCGCGCCCCGGTCCGCGCGCCCGCTCGCCGTGTGTCTTGTACCTCGCTGCTCGTCTGCAGCCCGCCGGGATGGGAGCCCGCCCGCTGCTTCTGCTCAGAGCCCTGCTTCTGCCACTGCTGGCCGGTGAGTCCCCCGAGAACCGGGGGGGTCCGAGCTGGGTTTTGAGAAGCGCGGGAGTCCCGGGGACTGGAAGGGCCTTGGAGAGGTGGGCTGGGCGGTTGGGGAGATAGAGAGGCTCGCTGGGGACTCGAGGAACCGGGGTTGGCGACGCCCCCTACGCTCTGGCGACCCGGTGCACTGGGGCGCGGGGACGCGTTTGCTGCGAGTTCTCCCCGCCCGACCCGAGAGTTTCCTCGAGCGTTGCCCGGAGTCGCGGGCTCCTAAGCTCTTCTGAGAGCTTCTTTTTGGAGGAGCAGCGTCCTCCCATCTGGTGAGAGGGTGCGGACACCCGGGAATGCCTCGGGCCTTGGAGCCCAGGTGAGGGGGACCGGCCTAGCTCCGGATCCCGACCGAGCTGACATGGGGCGCGCCTGGCGCGGAGCTTTGTTACCTATGCCGGCCCGACGCGCCCGGGTCCCTCCCTGCAAGTTCCGGGGCAAAGCTGGAACCCCAGATGGCCCTGCGGGTGAGGGCAGGTTAGACTGAGAGGTGCCTCATCCCCTCCTCCAACTAGGCCGGAGCCTTGAGCCCACTCGGTGCCAGGGTCATATCCCAGGAGTGGAGGGTCCCAGGCTGTAATGGTGACTAATGAGTGAAGGCCGCTGCCAAAATCGGGCACGGCCGGCTTGCCAAGGTGCGGACGGGCTTTGCTCTGCTGTTTCCTGGATTTCCATCCTGTCCGTGTTCTCGGAGGAAAGGATTATCTCTCTTCCTAAGAGCAGAAAGGCAAAAAAAAAAAAAAAAAAAAGCAAAACAAAACAAAAAAAACAAAAAAACCAAAAAACAAACAAACAAAAAAACCCAGAGAGCTCAACTATGGCTTTTCGTGGAGGGCCTCTCTACTTTGGTGAGGGTGTGTCCCCCACCCCCATCTTCAGGGCAAACAAGGGGCACCCTGTCCCGCAGACTTTTATTTCCTGGCTGATCACACCTGAGAGTCAGTCACAACTAAGGTGTTGTAAGTGACTTAACCGGAAATCGCCAAGCTACCCAAATACCCAGTCTGCTGGTCCCAGTCAACGAGAACCAAATGACTCCTCCTTTCCTTCCAAGACAAAACTACCAGTGGTGGTCTGCGGAAACAGCTCTCTTTGGGGAGACATTCTGCCCGAGGGACTGGGGACTGCCTTAGCTCTTAACATAAAAAGAACTTACTTAACCGTTTCTTTAAAGAGTTCTAGCCTGGAGGTCAGGGCCAGGGGATTGTCTGCTGTCATCTTCCTGACCAGCTGTTGAGGGTTTAGGGGCCAGAGAATGAAAGTTTCTCCCATCCCCGGTTATAAAAAAAGAGGTGGGCATAGCTTAATAGAACCAGTCCTGGGAGTTCCTAAGCTGGTGTTTCTGGAGTTGCCCCCAGTTTCTTATGTGTGTGGTAGTGATTGCTCATGGCAGAGTCCCACATCTGCTCCCAGAGGAAGTATGTAAGGTTTTCCTTTTTCTTTTTTCTTTTTTTTTTTTTTTTATAATACAGCCAGGATGAGAGCCCAACCATATGGGCAAGCAGCCCCAGCTCTCACAGGCCTCCTGGGCTGGCTGGTAGCTTTTGGTGTGTGTGTCTCTGCTGGATGTAGCTGTATATGCTGCTGCGGTTTGGCTTTCTGAAGTCAAAGGCAAGTTCTGGTGGAGATGGCCCTTGGTCAACAACGCTGAATTGCCAGTTTCTTCTCTGAGGACTCTGATGTTCAGGATGTGAACTCTAGCGGTGGGTGTCCTGGGGAGGGTGTGTGTGGGGGCCGGGGTTGGCTAGGAGGGAGTTGGGGGTATCTCCTCAAAGAACCATTTTAATGAGAGCCTTAAATCAGTTCCACCAAATGTGCCTTGGTGTGAAACCTATCCGTGTGTTGTAAACAGTCTCAGCAGAGGCGCCTGCTCTTCTGCTGAGATCCAGGGACTCTACCCACCCCAGATGCGTGTCTTCAGGGGACAAGGAGGTTTTAATAGATTGCTGCACATTTCCCCATCTTGTTGTTTAACTGTGTCATTAACTGAAGCTGTAGGGAAGGAGACCTCACTGTTAACTCCGCTAGGGCTAGAGACTTAGCCTGGCTGGGTTTGTGGATTAAACCATTTTTGAAGTTTGGGTAATTATGCTGTAAATACCTGAGTTACTTTCCAAACCTTGAGATCCCTAGTGATATATGTGGTGGAGGAGGAAGAGAAGGCTTAAGGTCTGTAACCCAGAGCCCCCCACCCCACCCCCTTTTAGACAGGGTCTTATTATATGCTCCCAGGTTGGCCCTAGACTCATTATGCAGCCCTCCCTGGCCTAGAACTCATAATTCTCCTGCCTCAGCCTCCAGAGAGCTGGGATTAAAGGATAGTAGGACCACACCTGGCCAAAACCTGGGATTTTTGTTCTTGTTGTTAAATTATTTTTTTATATTTATTTGTATGCTCAGGTTTGAGTACATGAATCCGTGCATGTGCCACAGTGCAGTTGTGGAGGTCAGAAGACAACTGACTGACTGGACTCCCTTCTCTCCATTCATTGTGTTGGTTCAGGGATATTAATCAGGTTGCCATGCTTGGTGGCAGGTGCCTTTACCTGCTGAGCCATCTTAGAACTGGCTCTTTGGTCGTGTGTGGGTTCTACCTGCTCCTATTTCCCATCCTGGTCCTCGAGTCTCTAGGCTTTGGCATCTTTGTGGAAACTGAGTCCTCCGTTTCTGGATACGCCGCAGTGAGGGTTGGATTCCCCAGCACTCCGCAGCCTGTAATTCAGACGTGGTACTTGCTTTATCAGTGGTGGCTTTATCAGAGGGAGGCCACCATTCACAGAGGGTGTGGTCAGAACAGCAGGGATGATTGACAGCTCATGCTATGGTCCTGTGATTTAGGCAAATTTCGATTTATTTATTTATTTAAGACGAGGTTTCTTTGTGTAGCCCTGGGTGTCTCAGAACTTGCTCTGTAGATCCCAGCCTGGTCTCAAACTCAGAGATCCTCCTACCTCTGCCTCCCGAGTGTTGGGATAAAAAGTGTGTGCCACTATCACCTGGCCCAATATACCTTTCCAGCTTTTATAATAATTTTCAACAATAAATACATCTCACTTGCTGGAAAGCTCCGTTTTAGCTAGCTGGTCAGTTTGCTGTTTCCTAAAACATACGTGTGTTTCTCTGTTCTGGGCCATGTAGTTTTCTGGTGTGTGACTTGTCTCTACTCATCTTTCTTCTCTTCTGCCTGGGCCCAATCTATGTCTTCCCGGAACAACCAGCCTGAGAATGAATCTGTCTGTCTGTTTGTCTGTCTGTCTGTCTGTCTGTCTGTCTGTCTGTCTGTCTAAGAATCTATCCATCCATCCATTAGCCTTGGCCCTGCTGTGTAGTCAAGGATGGCCTTGAACTTGTGATCCCCCTGCCGGCACTTCTCTAGTGCCACAGTTATACCTGTTCTATGCAGTACTGAGGTCCAGATCTAGGGCTCCCAGCATACTTGGCAAGCAGTCTACTGACGGAGCTACCATGGACTCTCTCATTCTTAATTTACCTTCTGTATTCTTGTCCCAGTTGGATTTTCCCTATAGAATTGCGTTAGCATGGAACCTTATTTAGAGTGGGTCCTTTCCTAGGTCAATTAGACAAAGTCAGGAAAAGGTAACTCAGGTAGCAGAGTTCAACCTTTTCGCGCCTTCATCCTAGACATCCTGAGATGCAGTGGGATGGGGGTGGGAGTGGGGTGTCTGGGTGTCTAGTCCAGCCTCTCAGGGGTTGCATTGCTTGGTATTCCTCTGGTGACCTGCACCATCATGGTTGGAATCAAGGGGACAGACACTCTCTCTGTTCCCTGGCCGGCTTTTCTGATTTCTGATGTGGTCTGTCTGGCCTCCTAGAGTTCTGGGCATGGACGGTTGCCTCTGCCTGCGGGAGCTCTCCTGCCCCGAGAGGCTGTGGATGAAGAACTAAATGCAGAGAATGTGTGTGGACCTAGACATTCTGTGACTGTATCACTCAGAGCCCTGTACGAGTGACATTAGCGTCTCCGAGCGAGTGAGTCAGAATCACAAACTGGTTTCTTTGGAGTCCAGATTGACTTCAAACTCACGATCCTCCTCTTAAAACCTCTCGAGTGCTGGGAGTACAAGCCTGGGAGAGCATGCTCCGCTGATGGGTCCCAGATCTCCACAGGTCCTGTGAGGACATTCTGCCGTATATAATAGAAATTTAAAAACAGTCCTTTCCTGTTGCGATCGGGTCAGTAGGCCGAGACTTTGTGTAGGAGATGAAGATTTTAAGATGTGCATAAGTAACTTTGTGCCTGTGACTATATCTAATAATGATTCATATATTATTACTTTGCTGTTTGTCGTATGTGTGGATCAATTTGTGGAGGTCAGAGGGTAATTTTGGGGGGGTTGGTTCTCTTTCATGTGGCCCCAGGGTCGAGACCTCAGGTCATCTGGATTGGTGGTAGGTGTCTCTACCTACTGGGCCATCTTCGATGCTCCTGACTTGTAAATTTAAAGGTTATGGTATTTTGGGTTTGATTTGAATTTATTTTGTTCAGAAACTTGCCTGCTGATGTATGCAAACTCTGGGAGGTGTGTAACATTAAATAATGTGAGTTTTAGCTCTTTTTTAGAATCATTGCTTTATCCCGAAGGTCATAGAGGGAGGCTTTGCTCCACCAGCTTCCACAGCTGTTGTGTTCTTAGGGCTCCAGCTCTCATATTGGGACTTAGGGGATTGCAGGAGTTTGTATTTAAGCCAGCACAGTTTCCGTGAGCCTCTGGGGTGGAGGCTGGCTGGTTAGAGCTCTTATACTGGAGCCAAGAGCAGTTTAGGGCCAGGGACTCAGGCTCTGGTGTTTTCCTGTTGGGGAAAAGGGGGGTTAAGCCAGGTTGGGTATCCTTGCTTGGCCTGTGTCCCTCAACTCACTCTGCTTTCCCTAACCTCAGTAGCCGCCCCTTTGCTGCTGTGCCCAGGCACACTGCCTCCGGCTGGAGCCATGTGGCTGGCTCATAGGCTGGGCTGCGGTTGCCGGTTCAGGCCCTCACTTGCCCCGGAGGTGCTGCCCACCCTGCTCCTCCATTCTCTGGCACCCATCTGCTTAGCAGGGAAGCCCTACCATTATGGCTTGCTGGGTTAGCCTTCTGTCTTGGGGTTCTCTAAGTTCACTGCCAAATGCGCAGTTGCCCCTGCTGAGCCCCCTGGCGCTTCGGTGGAACTGGCGCTGCTGCCGCCACAGCTAATCAGTGGTTTGAGGAAGCCCTCTGAACATGTCACTTTTTCCATTCTCTCTTCTCTGTGCTTAGGCCATTTCCTTCCCAGGAATGCCATACAAACAGCACCAGGGCAGGAAGGGCCCTCCATAGAGTGGCATGCTGGCCCCTTCCCCTTGGCTTGTCACATTCCTGTCTTTCTGCTTGCCTTAACTGAGGCATGCCTTGAGCAGAAGGCACAGGGGAGTGTCCTACAAGACAGTCCTTGCTCATCCTCTTGTACATTTAGGCCAGGAGTTAGCAGAGTATGTGTGACCTTGCTTATAAGTGTGCAAGGGACTGGAAACAGGGTCTCATATTGTGAGGAAGGCAGAGGCGAGACAGTACTCAAGAACATTTGGTAGAGAGTAAAGCGAGAATGGGGGAAGCAGGTAACTCAAGGTTATTCATTTAAGTTTGACTTTCCTGGGCTTTAGTTCAGACCTGTCAATCAGAATCATGACAGAGGGACAGGAAAGGCTCCCTCCCGCCCCTTTATTAAATTATATTGTAAGTTTTGAATAGCCTATGCCGATTTCCAAAGGAAACTGCATTTATAGAGAGCTTCTTAGAAAACTCTTAAATTGAGTAGCAGGAAGGATTCTTTTGTGTATTTTATTTTACTTCTGAGACAGGGTATTGCTAATAGGTCAGGCAAGCCTCAAGCTTGCTACGTAGCTCAGGCTAGCCTCAAACTCAGCTTTCGTCCTGAGTGTTGGGATTATAGGCATGTACCATGATGCCTGGGTGGGAAGGAAGATTTGTTAGTCTGAGATGGAGGTATAGTGGCAAGAAAGAGGGGCCTGAGCAGAGCCCGTTCACAGTGTCTTAGTGTCTTCTGAGGTAGAGATATCTTAGGCCCAGAGCTGGGGAGGAGACAAGATGGAGAGGTGTGTCATATGGAGCATATAACGAAAGACGACATTTGGTTATGTGCTAACCAGAATAGAAGAACATTCCAGAAAGCATGGCACAGTAAGACCAAGATGCAGCAGGAGCAGATGGAGTGGGAGGGCTTTGGAGGGGAGAGGAGAGAGGAAGGAGCTGAGGAGATGTAGAGAGCAAGCAGTCACTGACTTTGATGGTAGATGGGCTCTGGAAAGTTGGGTGGTTCTTTGCCACTGTTACCCAGCATCCATGTGTCACGGTGAGGTGAGGGAAGAGTTCCCTGCTGGCTGGAGCGTACCCCCACGTTCTAGCCCTCCACCGTTGCTCACAGACACAGTGGCCATGAACTGGTTGCATTAACCTTTTTGAGCCACAGTTTTCTCATCTGTGTGATGAGAGTGCCTCAGTCCCTGTAATCCATCCATCCCTGAGCTGTAGAGAGGGCTAGTGTCTGGAAGCACCTTGCAGGTAGTCCTGAGGGTTTTTCCTAGAGATGGTGGGTGTCAGCCTTTCCTGACTGTTGGGGTTAGTTTCCATGTTTGCCTGTTTTGAGATACCGGGGATGAAACTCGGATGAGTGCTAGGCAGATGCTCAGGAGGGGTCTCCACTGGGCTGTACCTCAGTCCCCAAACATGGATTTTTCTAACAGGTCTCAACATTGCAACTACAGTTTACAAAATGTGGAACAGCCACTAAGCATTTCCTGGTGGGAAACTCCTCTCGACCCTCCAGCCTAGAAGGGATCCTAAGGGTCCGTTACTGGTCCAGGGGCGCCATGGCTCTCAGCTTATGGATGTTTACACAGGGTTTTGGAGTTGGTTTTCTGGCTTCTTGCAGCCCAGGCAGTACCCAGAGGAAGGACTTCCATCATCACGTGTGCTGTGTGGCTTTCCCCAGTCAGCGGCTCTGTGTAACAAGTGGGGACCTCTGTCACCACCACAAGGAGGTGGGAGGCACTTTGTGGCCAGGGATGAAGGTCTCAAGTAAGAGTGAAACTAGTTTGCCTGGCCTCTCCTTCAGGGGACATACTGGCTCTTTTGTGTCCCCTTCTTGGGAGTAGGGGTGGAGGTGAAGCAGAGAGGATGCTTGTCTGCTTTTGGGACTGCTGAGATGTCCCAGAAGCCAGCTTCAATAGTGCCTCTGTGTGCATGAGGAATGGCCAGGACAGTAGCTCAGTGGAAGGGCACTCGCCTGTCATACACAGGGCTCTGGGTTCAATTCCCAGCACTACAAAGAAAATGGATGGATGGATAGATAGATAGATAGATAGATAGATAGATAGATAGATAGATAGATAGATTGATTAGGGGGTTGAAGAGAGTGCTCGTTGTTTTTAGAGTACTGTATGCTCTCCCAAAGGATCTGGGTTCAATTCCTGGCAACCACATGGCAGCTCACAACTGTCTGTAACTCTAGTTCCAGGGGGATCTGACACGCTCACAGATATACATGCAGGCAAAAGACCAACACACATAAAATAATAAATCATTTTTTAAAATGAAAGAAACTGGACTCCTTTCTTCCAAGTGAGCACAACGCTGTAGATCTTTGGATTCTGGCTGCTTACGGCGTTTGCTCTTAACACCGTCCCGGCATCATGAGTGGTGCACAGTCCAGAGCTATTCATGGCTGTCCAGTTGAAGTGAATTTGGAATCAGCAGCCCTCGGTCTTTCATCTGATGAATAAGATGATTCTAGTGACCCATATGCAGATATTTCAAAGGGGCCCTCTTCATGGTGGTAAAGTGGGGTACCGCCACTCAGCTGGTACTATACCATACTCACCACACCCACGGCATGCCGTGTCTGTCTGGAGCTGCTAAGGTCTTAGATTATTGGCTCCTCTCCTGCCAGAAGATTTTGCTGCCTGGCAGATGCAGGCTTCTAGCTTCCTGTGATAATGGCACAGAAGGTTGGCTGAGTCTGGAGAAGAAGCTGCTTGGAGATTTACCTCACATTCCATTCTTTGGCTTTCAGCTTCCCTTGCTTTCCCTGGGGACAGGCAGTTAACTTTCTGAAGCAGAGGGACCTGTGAGAAGGCTGTGCCTCAGTCTTAAACCCTTGTGCTTTGAAGGTTCTAGATCAGGGGATCTTGGGAAAATACTCATGCCTTCTGAGTCGGGGAGACATGAGTTTGAGGAGATTTTCGACTAGAAGGAGTTGCTAGTTTTTTAAAAGTATGGTATTGGTTTGATGCGTGTACACTCACGAGCACATGCTTGTGAGGGACAGGGCAACTGGCAGGGTTCGTTTCTCTCCTTCTGTAATGTTGGTGCGGAGTTGTCAGGCTTGGCCGAAAGTCTTGTTACCAACTGAGCCATCATCTCACTGCCTGGCTGTTGTTTGGAGACAGAGTCAAGTGTAGCCCCCTCATTACCTGGAACTTCTGATCCTCCTGCCCCCACCTCCCAAGTGCTGGCATTGCTTGTTACCATGCTCAGGTGGGGAGAAAATTAAGAGCCTTTCTTTGACTAAGAAAAGGCCCAGATTTAGACCTGACCAGACCTGACCAGTTCCTTTTTTTATCCAAAGTGGGTCTTGAAGCCAGGAAAGGGCCTTACCTGTAATAGCCCCAAAGGGCACCCCGCTTTTACAGAACTTCTTCACCCCTACTGAGTCTGGGTCCACAAGGCTCAGTGGTAGGTTGGTAGGACAAGGGGGTTTTGGAGGGGTCAGTGAGTATGCACTTGACAGGCACACAAGATTGATGTGCTCAGCACTGGGAAGCTGGTGGCAGAGCAGCCTCTGTGGTAGTCTCCACTTCAGTCCCTGGGTACGGTCATTGTCACGAGAAGTTACGAAATGAAGGGTGTCTGGGCAGAGGGTTTTGCAGGCAGTGTAAGAGAGCTCTGCTGTAGTCGGAGAGTGGACTAAACTTGGCTTTTTCTGAACAAATACCGGATGAAAAGCTCCCTCCCTGGAGAGATCTTTTGGGATTGCCACTTCTCCTCTGCTTTGTGTATTAAGTGAAGTTAAGGTTTTAGGTGACCCGTTCAGAGGGAGAGAGCTCCCAGCCAGATTTACTGTGTAGTGTACAGGTGTAGAACTCTTGCCTGGCTTCCCACTCTTCAGCTTCCCTCATGAGTCCTGTCTCTGCTGACTGCTTTTGGAAGGTCAGGGTTGCAGGTGTTGGCTTGTAGGGTGCTGCCACCATTCCTACTTGTTAGGAGTACATCTTGAGCTAGGCTGGGTTGGACCCTATAGGTGACATGGAAGTCACTCATTCGGTGATTACAGTGTTCTGGGCCTGGTGATGTTGGAGCCCTTTGACTTTCATGAGAGTAGAGGTTGGACCAAAGTATCTGACATTCTGGGAGATAAAGGCTGTGTGCCAAGAAGGAGCTGAGTCAGTGCCTTCTTGAGGACTCTGCTGAGGTTTGCCTCTGGAGTCTGAAATTCTTAAGCTCCACCACGAAGCATGTATTCTGTGTTGTAAAGCAGCGACCCTGGGGGTCTGATCCACTTAGTAGTCATCTCCGTCATCTCTTAGAAAAACAAAGCCCAGCTGTCTCCCAGCCCGGGGAAGACAGGGAAGCTTCCTTCAGACCAAGGGTCCTTAGGAGAGATAGTAGGTTAGGGTGACATTTGAGAGTCAAAGTCTATTCCCTGCCACCTGAAAACAAAGCCTATTAGGAACAAAGAACACCTTGTCTTGCGGTTTTAGGGGGCGGAACAAGAAAGGAAGTGCTAGGGGCCTTGTTCCAGCCATAAAGAGCCCTTCATTTTCCCAGTTTGGTTAATTTAAGAGATTAAACCAATCGTTAAACACATCGAAATGAAGAAAATGCTTGCTGTAGAAAACATCTTAGGGACGCCGCCAGGATGTTAGTCTCACCACCACCCCAGTCACAGAGGGCCTGAAGAACCTTCTCTTTCCCACTTTTTCCAAACAAGAGGCTTTTATTTAGTAAACATCCAGTCACATCTAGTCCCTTTTTGACAGTGACCTGATTTTCTTTGTGTTTTGTTGTTTTGTTTTTGGTGGGGGGAGGATTTGCCCCTCTATGACTGAGCGAGGCTGAGGTTCTGTGCTTCTTTCAGCCTCCCATGCCTGCCTTCTCTAACCTTCTTTGTCTCCAGGGCCCTTTGAAGATGGGCTGCTCTGTCTCCTGTCAGCAATTTGAGGCGAGTCTCTACTTGGGCCTTCCCACGAGATTTCCCTTTTCCAGGCTCTCCAGTGCTGCTGTGGGTGACCCAGGGGGCAGGGGAGCGTGGGCCCAGTCGAGCCCAGGCGAGGGTGGCACCCCTTTCTGCCATTCCCACTCTGCCCGGATCAAAGGAGCCTCTTCAGGGAGCAGGGAAGTACCTCACCCAATAGCCCCACCAGTGAGTAAACAGCCAGGGCCTCTCGAAAGCTTTTGATGCTTCAGGCCCAGAGGAATGCAGAACGTTGCATTTTAGGGCTGAACTTAGGTTTCCACTGCTTTCGGTATTTGCAAATTTGAAACAAATGCCCTCATTTAGCAGCAGGCAGGCCGGGCAGTAAACGGGGCTGTTTCAGGGCGTTTATGGCGGTCACAGGTATTTGTGGAGAGAGGGACCCCAGCAGGTCTGGGGGAAGATAGAAGGTTTATGGTTAGGTGGGCTGGCCAAAGATCCTGGGCCAGGTCTCTGGTGGTGGGGTGTCTTTAGGTGGGCTTGCCATAAAAAGTTTTGCAGTCTCCTGCCCCTCCAGGAAGTATCTGTCTGGCAGACAAAGGGGGTTGGAAGGGTGTTTATCCCAGGGACTGATGCTCTGGATCTCAGTCCCTCTCCCTTAGCTGCCAGAGTGTCAGGTTTCCAATGAACCCCTTCCTCCTCTCACTTGTAGGACTTGAAAGGATCGTTAAATGTGCTTTATATATAGTAAGTTGGCTGAGAAGTGCCCCCTCGCTTCCAGCCAGCTCTGCTGGGAGGGAGGCGCTAGCAAAACCTGTTTCCCTTTTGTTGTTGCTGGAAGTGGGATCTGGGAAGGTGCAACTGAGAAAAGAGCTCTCTCTCTCTCTCTTTTTAATGGGCCATACTAGTGTTGTTGACCGCTGCTGGGCAGCTCAACCGGGAGGGTCTGTGGGAGTGCCCGCCCACCCCCACAGCGCCAAGGAAACTTCAGAAATCTGTTTAGGAGCTGAGCTCTGGCTCCTAGATTTCCTTGGATATATATTTTTCTTTTTATATATCTGTGAGGAGGGAGAAGCAGAGGGGAGTTTGTGCTTGCCCCAACATGTGTATAGGTCAGACAGTAACTTTAAGGAGCCAGTTTTCTTCTTGTGCCGAGAGTTTAAGGGATTGAGTTCATGGCTTACACAGCAAGCATCTTTACAGGTTAAGCCATTTGGTTGGCCCTTGCTCCGTGATTTCTTTACTAATAGAACTGACAACTTACTGTTTCCTCTTTTGTGTGATAGAGATGACCTTCCCATGGGCCATTAGAATTGGGAGAGAGAGTGCAGGCTCTGTCTCACCGTCTCTCTGTGTGTCTCTCACATTACCATTATGTCTTTAAATGACGATATAATACAGTCGGTTAGGTAGCATTTGGTTCACATTTTCCTTTAGTCCATTAAATAATGGTCCACATTAAAATCAATGGCACTTTTGAAACACAGGAAGGACTTAGCATGTGACGTGATCTATTGAGGGCTGTAAAAGGGTTGTCACTGATGAGGGTGATGAATTTATGGGCCTGTTTGTGTTCCCACCTTCTAGTGACTTTCAATAGAAGCTGTTTCCTCTAATCTGACAGGTAAGTATCAAGTGAGGCCAATATCTAAGCTCTGTGTGCGAGCTGATGAGACACTTTGAAGCCTTGGGAAAGCTAGGGGGATGGGCTGTTTCCTAACCCGGCAGAACTGTTCATTAAGGAAAGAATGAGTCTGTGGTTAGAGTCTTCATGTTGAAAGCTGGGCTGTTCCTGCAGGAGATTGGAGACTCATTCCAGGAATGGATGTCTTGTGGGTGAATTAGCAAGACTGAGTAATTAACAAGCCTAGGTTTCAGAGAAGGGCCCAGGGAAGGTCCAGGACTAAGGACAGAGAGTTCAGTTCAGGGCCTGGAGACCTGAATAGGGCAAGCAGGAGACAGCCAGCCTTTCCTTTCTTTGGTGACATGCTTGTGTGGGGTTGATGCCGATGGCAGCTGGCGATGTTCCTTCTGTTTTGCGCTGCTTAGATCTTTTGGATTGTGTCTTTCCTGCTCTAGGAGAGCCCCAAAGCCCCAAGTAGCCCCAAAGCCCACGGAGTCTGTATACTGGGGTGGAGGTGGGGTCAAATCAGGATATTCATTGTGCATGTGAAACAAACGCTGCCACCGTGCCATATCCTCAGCCCTCCTGGACACGCATGGGGTGGTCTTGTTGTTTTTATTTTCTTGGTGATATTGGGAGTCCAACCAAGAGCGTTTCATGCTTTACCTCTGAGCTCAGTACCACTCCTCTTTTTTTCTTTTTTAAAAAAGAGTTATTTATTTTTATGTGTGTGAGTACACTGTAGCTGTGTTCAGACACCAAAAGAGAGCATCGGATCCCATTACAGATGGTTGTGAGCCACCATGTGGTTGCTGGGAATTGAACTCAGGACCTACGGAAGAACAGCCAGTGCTCTTAACCCTAAGCCATCTCTCCAGCCCCTCTTTTTTTTTTTTTTTTTTTTAAAAAAAAAAACTTCTTGAGACAGGCCTCAAAGTTACCTGGGTTGACCTTGAATTCACTCTTTGTTCAGGCAAGCCTTAATGTGTAATTCTCCTGCCTCAGTCTCCTGAGTATAGGGGGTCACAGACCTGTGCTACCAGGACCCATTTCCTATTGAAATTCTTATCCTTGGCTGAGTTCTGGTTCGTGTGATGAAGGGACACATGTGCTGTGGAAGATGAGAAGCAATGCTCTCTTTGTCAAGACCAGAACTGGTGGGGTCACTTCAGGAAAGCACTCCACCATGGAGGGGCTCCAGGATGCTCTTCCTGTCAGTCACAGAATTCTGATTCTGGGAAGGTGCACCTTGGTAGAAAGGGGTGATTAGTAGATCATCTGGAAGGCGGGCATGAAACATGTTCCAAGGCCCAGAAGATGGGGAATGCACATATATGTTCAGGTAGTACATGAGTGCAGAGACACTTGAATATCCTGCTCACTCCCTGCCTCCGCCTTATTCCCTTGAGAGGTCTTTCCCTCAATCTGGCTTTTACTGTTTTTTTTTTTTTTTCCCTTTCTTTTTTATTGAGGCAGGTTGGTCAGCAAGTCCTAGTGATTGATTCTCTTCTCCCATCCAGAGCTAGTGTTACATGTGTGCCCGGCTTTTAAAAAGACATCACAGTGGCTGGGCATGTGGTGCACATCTCTAATTCTGGCAGAAGCAGGCACATTTCTCTGAGTTTCAGGCCAGCCTGGTTTACAAAGCGATTTGCAAGACAGCAAGGGCAGTTACCCAGAGAAACCCTGTCCTGAAAAATTCAAAACAAACAAACAAACAAACAAACCCACAGATGCTGGGCAGATCCCGGGTCTCACGTTTACACAGCACAGGGCTCTTCTCCAGCCATCTCTCTAGACACTTAGGATTGGTTTGAAGAATCTTGTGTTGTAGATGGTTCCCTTCGATCACGGGTAGGAACAGAGAGGTGATGCTTTCGGTGCTCTTCCCAGAAGGCGTGTGATGCACTTGGAAGTCAGCAAGCTGCACTTGGTGGCACTGGTTTGTAATCTCAGCTCCACTGTGGGCTGAGGCAGAAGGGCTGTAGATTCGAGGCATGCTGAGATTGCAGGTGAGTACCAGCGAGGTGGGAGCCTCTCATGTGTGAGGTGCTGGTTTAGCTTTTCATAAACAAAACCAAGAACCAAACAAAGTCACTGGCATGCAGTGGGCCCTCAGCCTCCACGGGCTTTGGTGCATAACCCCTCTATGGGTGTTCCAGCCTATTGCAGTGGTTGGCATGGAAGGCTGTTGGGGAGAATCCATTAGCATAGGGCTTTCCAAGGCTCTGGAGTCAGTTGCCAGCCTTGCAGAGTCAAATCAACCAGCCAGATCAGAGCAAAAAAGCTAAAAATAAATGCCACAGGTTTTAAATAGGACCTATGTAGTCTCCTGTGTTTTCAAAATCCTGTCTAGATTACTTCTGCTATATAATACAGTGTAGAGTTTTATTGAGACAGGATCTCTCTGTAGCCATGGCTGTCCTGAAATTTTTTATGTAGACCAGACTGGCCTGACCTCACAGATATTTGTCTATGTCTTGTTGCTCTAGTGCTGTGATTAAAGCATGTGTCACTACGCACGGCTTTCTCTGTCTCGGTCTTTCTGTCTGTCTCTCTGTGCGTTAATGCCCAGTAAAGAAGCATTAAAAAACCCGCCTGTAGTTAAGAGCATTTGTTGTTCTTGCAGAAGACCCGGGTTCTGTTCCCAGCACCCACAAAGAGCTTACAGCATCAGCAGCTCCATCCCAGGAGGGGTCCCACACCCCCTTCTGACTTCAGTGTGTGCCAGGCATGCACATAGTGCGCGCATATCCACAGAAGCAAAACACTTGAAAGTGCAAAATGTTAAAATAAATCTAAAGAAAAATCCCTGTGAGGTGGATTGAATCAGCAGGTGCAGAAAACTAACACTGAAAGCCCTGTGCTCTCTTATTAAGAAGATTTACTTTGTCTTATGTGTTTGAACTGTTTGCTTGGACCTGTGTACATACAGCAGGCAGGCCTGGAGCCTGAGGAGGCTCAGAGGGTGTGACATCCCCTGGAACTGCAGTTACAGGCAACCGTGAGCTGCTGTGTAGGAGCTTTTGTAAGAGCTGCAAGTGATCTTAACCACTGAACAGTCTCTCTCGCTACCACCCACCCAAAGACAAGGTCACAGTTGTCTCAGGCTGGTCTGGCTGGAGCTCACAGTGTAGCCAAGGATGGCCTTGAATCCGGATTTTTCTGCTCCTACCTCCCTAATTCTGGGATGACATTTTGTGTACCACCCGACCTGGTTTATGTGGTGCTGGAGATGGAGTCCAGAGCTTCGTGCACGCTAGGCAAGCGCTCGTTCTACGGAGCTCCATCTTCAGCCCTCAAGTTCCTTTGATGTCTGACCACACTGGGCTGTGGGTCTTAAGTTGTCCTAAGCTTAACTAGTTGCCTGTTCTGGGTCTAGCGGCCCTGATGCCTCCTTTGCACAGTGACTAGGAAAGGCCTGGAGAACTTAGATGGACCTCTGTGGATCTCCTGCCAGCTGCTGGCATCATGGGTGAAGACAAGGGCAGCTAGATTCACAGTAGCTGCTCTGGACCAGCCAATACCTCAACCCCGGAGAGAGGTGTTGATCAGGCTGACGGGACAAGAAATCCCTCTGTGCCCAAGTTGGAAGTAAATTACTTCAGAGTTGCTCTTAAGACTCCTGACAAATTGCTTTCAGTTTCTGCTGCCAAAAGAGACCATTGGAAACAAGGTGTGAATTGGGTCATTTACACTGTCTGTAGTTGTTGTTTCCACGAAGGATCCAAGTGGGCTTTTCAGGATCCTTGTTGCTGAGTTCTCAGATCCCTGGCATCTGCTGGACCCTAGTGGGGGTGGGCATGACTCTGGGGGAGTGCCCTTGAATACAGGGCGTGTGCTGACCATACAGGTCTTTGAGGTGCGTGGGGCCAGCCCCTTTCTCCGATCAAAGAAATACCTTTTGTTCCCCCCCCCCTTCTCTTTACACTTTCCTCTACCCTGGAGCAGAGTCATAAAGAGACTGATGTGAGGGTCTGCACCTGGTCCCAGGGAGGGCGGGAAGGTGGGAGGGCTTTTCCTGCCTTCTGTTCCCACTGTCCTGCTTGTGCAGCGGCTGCTTGGGCTAGCCTGAGCACAGGCTGCTTGGGCTAGCCTGAGCACACGAGGTTCTGTGGGACCATCTGCCTGGGCTGTAAGCTGTTGAAGGCAAGCCATACAAAGCTGGATTTCACTGCAGGCTAAGTGTTTCTGTTGCTGTATCATTTGCATTCATTAAAAGTAGCAGAGGGGTGAGTGGTATTTAAGGCAGCAGGACAGGTTTGTTGGAGCCACGGATACTGTTGAAGTTGCTGCAGTGTGAGCCTCATTAAGAATTCTCGGGGCCTTAGAGAGGGTGGGGGCAGCCCATTCAAGCTTACTTAACTTCTGACTGCCTTGGGCATAGGCCAGCTCCTAAAATATGAAAAATGTTTGCCCAGCAGCCTCCAGAGCGTGGCCAGACTGCCCTGGCCAAAGAAAACATACCTTACAATTCATTATTTAGCTTTCTCCTGTGTGATTGCTAGAAGTCCTTCCTCCCCTGGGACCTTCCTGAGTTGGGGGGCACAGCATGGGGAGAAGACAGGAAGGTTCTTACACATTCTTGAGGGGAAGTTAAGTCTACAGGGAGCACTGCCTGCACCCCTCTTTCTTGACTCCCTTCTCCAGCTTATTTCATGAGTTCCCTGCTGGCGGACTTGAGGGTGTTTTGAGGGTTTCCTAATTTATTTTATTTTATTATTATTATTTTATTTTATTATTATTATTATTTTTTTTTATTATTTTTTTTTTTTTTTTGGTTTTTCGAGACAGGGTTTCTCTGTGTGGTCCTGACTGTCCTGGAACTCACTCTGTAGACCAGGCTGGCCTTGAACTCAGAAATCCACCTGCTTCTGCCTCCCAAGTGCTGGGATTAAAGGTGTGCGCCACCACCGCCTGGCTTTATTATTATTTTTAATGTGTATGGATGTTCTGCCTGCATGCATGTCTGTGCCATGTGTCTGGTGCCTGAGGAAGCCAGGAGAGGGCATCAGATCCCCTGGAACTGGAGTTAGAGACAGCTGTGAGCCACAGTGTGGGTGCTGGGAATGGAAGAACAGCCAGTGTGCTTAACTGCTGAGCCCACTCTCCAGCGCCCCCACCACCACCCCACTGTAAACACCGCCATTGCCAACTCCCTTGGGCTTATCCATCTCTCCAGAATCTCTGTCAGCAGCTGTGAACTTAGCCCAACTGTGCATAAGACGTGTGTGTGTAAAGCACATGTGTGTGTGTGCATACACACTACTACTACCCAGAAGTGTGTGTAGCTCTCATGCTTTTACTGGCTCCTGAATCAGTACTGTCCCAATGGGCTTGTTCACGTCACACAGACTCTGTGTGTACAAACTGGAAAGAGAGAGTTCAAGTACTGGTCATTGCCAGGGAGCCCAGGTGTTTTATCACTTCCAAACATTTTCACCTCCGTTACTAATAATCAAGACGTGACAGCCGACAGCCAGCAGGAACCCAGCTTGTTCCAGGTAACTGGTGGTGTGGTGGCCAGGTGCCTGTCCCAGCTCTCACTCCATCTCTGAGGTCATGTTTGTTCTCTCTTTGGCATCAGTCGCCTGCACCTGTGTGGCTTCCATCTTGTCAGGTGTGGGTCCCTTTTTGTTGTCCCTAAGCTGGTAAGCGCAGTGTTCTGGAGCAGTCTTGTCTTTGATTCCCCCATAAGTCCAAACCTGCCCCACAGGGTTCCATGGCTGCTCATGGTGTCGGATTCCCAAGACCAGAATTCCCATCCTAGAAAGGTTTAGCTTTGTAGAATTCCATGTGTCAGATGAAGATGACAGTTCCCTTTGTCTGTCCTCACACTCAGGCCCAACCAGGTGGTTTTCAGAGAGGCTCTTCAGGTGTGTTCCGACTGTGGGATGTGAGTTCCTGGGAGGCCCTGGGAGGACCCTCTCCTCAGTGTCTTGGGAGACCCCACAGTACAGCAGGGGCCACTTACTAGCACTGTCCTCTTGATTGTCTCCAAGAGTGTTCATCCTTTTCAGTCCTGCTTCCTGGATGGGCTCTTGCCATGGTTTGAATATGCTTGGCCCATGGGGAGTGCCACTGTTAGGGGTGTGGCCTTGTTGGAGGGAGTGTGGCAGTCACTGTAGGCGGGCTTTGAATGCTCAAGCTCCACCCAGTGCAGGAGAGAGCCTCCTCCTTGCTGTCTTCAGATCAATATGTAGAACTCTCAGCTCCTTCTCCAGCACCATATCTGCCTGTACACAGCCAAGCTTTCCTCCATTGATGATAACGGACTGAGCATCTGAGCCTGTAAGCCAGCCCCAATTAAATGTTATCCTTATAAGAGTTGCCTTCATCATGGTGTCTTTTCATAGCAATGAAAACCCAAGATGCTCCCATTATTTCTTCTTTGGCATTCTGCTGGAAAAACGAAGTGAGTATTTAAAAAGCAGGGATGATGAGATGGCTCAGTAGATAAAGAGGCTTGCCGCCAAGGTTGACGACCTGGGTTTGATCCCTAGGACCTACATGGTGGAAGGTGAGAACCAACTTCTACAAGTTGTCTTCTGGCCTCTACACATTGCCATGACACTCTTGCATTAGAACAGAGGGCTGAAAAGACGGCTCAGCAGAAGACTTCTCTGTTCCAGGGGACCCAAGTTCCCCTCGTGTCAGGGGGCTCATGGCCATTTGTAATTCTGACTCCAGGTGATCTGACATCCTCTTTTGGCTTCAGAGGGCACCTACACTTCCTTGTACAAACATACAGACACACGGACATATACATACTTAATTTAAGAAAGAAAGAAAGAAAAAAAGAAAGAAAGAAAGGAAGGAGTTGGGCAGTGGTGGTGCACGCTTTTAATCCCAGCACTTGGGAGGCAGAGGCAGGTGAATTTCTGAGTTCGAGGCCAGCCTGGTCTACAGAGTAAGTTCCAGGACAGCCAGGGCTACACAGAGAAACCCTGTCTCGGACCCCCCCCCCCAAAAAAAGCAAGTTAGAAGGCAGTGATTTTCAAAAATCACCCCCAGACTTTTGTACCAAGTGGTTTTGAAAGAAAACTTTTGCAAAAGTGTTGAGCCTTTTCTGCTTTATGGGCAAGCAGAGAGCCAGGGAGCAGGGGCACGGGGTCCTGTGTGCATCCCAGAGATGACAGAACCTTGTCCCCAAGCATTGTTTGGCAGCACAGAAAAGAAACCAAATCTAACATAAGAAATGGGCAGATGAACTCTGAATTAAAAGCTGAGAGGTACCACAGACAAGGTCGTAGTTAAAAGTGTGGATGCCTTCATTTCATAAAGCCACACAATTGTCAGAGGAGGCAAAAATAATGCTAAATAAAATTAGAATCCACTCCTGGTTTTTTGGGGGAAAAAAAACAACCCAAATCTAGGTAACCTTAAACTTAATCTTGTGAAGTAGAGGCCAACATAGTTTATGGAATGGTTTCTAGTCCGTCCAGGGATACATAGTAAAACCCTGTCTCAAAACGATGATGATGGTGATGACAGATGTTATTATTATTTTTTTTTTTAGTGTGGCACACTCAATTAAGAACTGAAAAACACCCCAGTCTCATAGAAATTTATTGAGTTATCCAAATATAAAATCTGTATAAATTCCAGGGGTTAGGGATATTATAATAGTAATAGCACGTTTAGTGTACAGGAACAGAAGCTCAAGCATCAGAACATACGCAGCCCCCACCCAGCGCACACGTGCACACACACACAGACACACACACACATACAAACATATACACATACACACACGCACGCACACACACACGCACACACATACACACACACATACACACGTACTCACACACACACACACACACACACGCTCGCGCGCACACACACACAGACATACATACAAACATACATACATACATACACACACACACACACACACACACACACGCGTGCACGCACGTGCACACCAACTCTTGACCAGCCATCAAAAGATTGGGTGGGTCTAGAAAATGCAGCAGATGCCAGCTGAAACTGGCCATTAATGTTGGGACTCTTGAGTGGGGTGTACACCCTCAGCCCAGCACACTGAAAATAACTATTTATGATTCCCTGTGTATCCATCATGGCTGTGCTGAGAAATGGGGCCACATGATGGAAAGTCTATGAAAGTCTGTCTCACCCTCTTTCTTCAGGGTTTGAAACCATCTGAGAGGGGGTGAGGTTGGGATTGGGGCTGGTGTGGGATTAGACAGATGGAGATTAGGACGTGGTTCAGTCAGTGATGATCAAGGCAAGGCTGAACAGTAGGGCTTAACCTGAAGAGGTCAGGTTTCTTCCAGCCATCCTTGAATTAGATAAATTTACCCCTTGTCATAGCTGTGGTGAAGTATTGCACTGTTTGCCTATGCGAGAGTGTATGGGAGTCACTTGTAAAAATATGTGCTGGGCGCTGAAGGGGTGGCTCAGTGGTTAAGAACACTCGAGCTTTTGCAGAGGACCTGGATCCAGTTCCCAGTTCCCAGTTCCCAGTTCCCAGTTCCCAGTTCCCAGTTCCCAG
>JANHMN010000017.1:57446656-57463844 GCA_030674055.1 Rhabdomys pumilio
CCCAGTTCCCAGTTCCCAGTTCCCAGTTCCCAGTTCCCAGTTCCCAGCGCAGCTCCAATCCGAGGGATCCAACACACTCTTCTGACCTTCAGGGGCACCATGCATGTAGGTGCACAGATAGACACCAGTATACATAAGATAGGAAAAATAAATCTAAAAATAAAACTTATCAAATATGCACTGACTACAGCCAGACAGGACCTGGCCACTCTCCAGGTTGGGGGAGGAAAGTCAAACCTGTTCCGGCTTGTCCCAGGGGCTTGTGGAGGTGGTGAGGTTCTTTGGTAATTCTCCCTACTTGGAATGAGGGAGCTGTGAAGGTTTTGACCTTTGTTGGTCCTAGACATCTTGGGTGAGACTGAGGTCAGGGACACAGCAAGCTGTCCTGCCTTTCCTGGTCACACTCTTCCTGAAGAAGAAGAGCTTAGAAGCTCTTAGAAGTCCATAGCAGTCTCTCCAGGAGATCAAAACGGGATCCTGTTTGAGTATAGTTGGCAGCTTTGAGCCAAGGGATGAAGCAGACTCCCTGCTTTCCAGGCCCGACCCTGCTGCTTTTACTCCGTTTTGAGAGAAGCTGTGTGAAGTCTGAGGACAGAAGTCAGAATGGTGTCCTGTTCACCCTTGTGTATCTCAGCATGAGAACAGTGCCCTGCTGCTGGCGGGGCCTGTGCCCCAGCAGAGCCCGCGTGCCCGCCCATCAGAGCAGAGTGTGTTGATACATGCCTGTAGCCCAGCGGACAGGAAGCTGAGGTGGAGCGCCCACGGCTTGAGCCCAACCCACTTTCTTTTGCTTTATTTCTGAGCTACACTTCCAGCCCCCAACACAATATTTCGTCCTGACCCTGGTACCTGTCAGTGTGATTTAGTTCAGAATTAACTTGGCTTTTGCTGAGGTGGGCAGCTCACCCTCAGTGGTGGCCGTTCCGAAACAGCCTTGGAGATTGTAGAACAGGTATGGTATTGGCCAGGACTCAGGACTTCCGTGGGGGAGCCTGCCACTCTCCACATGATAAGAGTTTAGCTTTTCTTATGGCAGTTTGGAAAGGCAGACTTGTTTGGTGGTGATTTGTTTTTAACTGGGGGACACCCAGAGCAAGGTACATCTCGCTGCCTTTGCCTCCTAGCCCCACAGTAATGTGGCTATGGCCTCTCAGAGCTTTCTACTCTTACCGGGTCTCTGGCATTCATTCACTCACTCACTCACTCATTCACTCATTCATTTTTGGTTTTTCGAGACAGGATTTCTTTGTGTAGCTCTGGCTGTCCTGGAACTCACACTGTAGACCAGGCTGGCCTCAGACTCACAGAGATCCGTCCACCTTTGCCTCCTGAGTGCTGGGATTAAAGGCGTGCACCACCATTGTCCAGCAGTCTCTGGCTTTTATGTTTGTTGTTCTGTGCTGGGGCTTGCTCCTCAGCAGAACTTGGCACGTGCTAGTCACAGCTACAACTGAATTCCATCTCTCTCCCTCTTGCTTCTGACTTTCTATTTTCCAGGCATCCTAACTCCATAACTCCATAACTCTAAACCTTGTGGTGAAGATACCTTCTAGGTTCCCCTTAGCCCCCCATCTGTATATCCCTTCCCTCTGACTTAGAGGCTTCTCTTAAGAATTCTCTATACTCTCCCATCATGAGCGACAGAGCAGGCAAGGCTAGTGATCACAATAAACCTTGCCCTGGAGCCAGATGTGAGACCTGAGGTTTGGCTCCTGCATTTTGTCTCTTACCAGCTTCCGTAAGCTTCAGCAAGTAGTTTTGCTTCTATGCCTCAGTTACCACATCTGCATGATGGGGATTGTGGCATGCGTTCCACTGGGCGGGCATGAGCCTTAACAAGACAGTATGGTTAACATGCTGGGAGCCGCGCCTGATACGTTGTGCGGGTCAGTGAGTTAGCTATTACTATAATTATATGTTTGCTTGTCTGACTCCCCCACTGAGCTGAGACACTTAAAGACAGTAATTGTGTGTTTTTCTCTTTGCATCTCCAGTGACTTACAGAGTACTTGGCACATGGTAGGCTCTAAATAAATGTTTGCTGAATTAATGATGATAATTAATGTAATTGCCTACCCGGAACCCGTATCAGGGTCTGACCCTCGGCAGATGCCACACGGGGTAGGGAGAACTTGATCAGGTTAGCTGGAGCAGTTAAACCACCACAAACTAGCTGATGCTTCCTGTGTGCCCACCTCCCATGGAGCCAGCTGGGATGAAGTTAGCTGAGTGTGAGCCCAGCTCTTAACCTTCTGTGGGCTTTCCGTGGGGCAGGCATGGTGGTCTGGGAAGCCTTGGTCCAGTGTTAGGTTTGAGCAACCACGCAGGAAGCTTTGAAGGTACCCAGTGTGTGCACATCAGGAGATGGTGAATTTGCAGGGTAGGTGTGGACACCCTATGTTTAGTGACTGCCCCAGCTGGTGGCCTGTTGCCATCCAACTTTGACATTTTTGATGTTTTAAAGAAAAAAAAATTGAGCATAGTGACTTAAACCCTTAATTCCAGCACTTGGGAGGTGGAGGCAGGCAGATCTCTGAGTTCAAGGCCAGCCTGGTCACAGAGTTTGTTCTGCGATAGCCAGGGCTCCACAGTGAAACTCTGAATCTAAGCACAAAACAACAAAACAAGCAAAGGTGAGCGGACACTTCTGACCTTACATCACGTGGTCTTAGGGAACCCCACTCTGGCCAGCAGGCTTTCAGCAGCTGCCTAACCACTGAGCCATCTCTGTTGAAATTCCAAATGAGTTTAGAGAGATTCCAGAGGCTGTTGGTAATGAAGCCTGGGTCTCCAGGCTTTACTGGGTCTGGATTTGATCTTCGTCCTCCACATGCGTCTTTCTCAGTAGACAAATCACATCTGCTTGTCTTCTGAGACCAGCAGGCATCAGCAGTCACTGCTAGAGCCATCATTTCATTAGGAGACTATAAAACGAGGATTCTCTATTCATTAGCTGGAAATTTCTAGGAAGACAAACCTCCCATTTGTTTCATTACCCTGAGATACAGCTGTTCTTTAAAAGGGAAAATAGCTGCCTGTGGTGGCACACACTTCTAGTCTCAGCGCACTGGAGGCAGAGGCATGCAGATTTCTGTGAGTTGGAGGCCAGCCTGGTCTACATTGTGAGAGACTGTCTCACAAGTATAAAAAAGGAAAAATAGGCACCTTATTAATAATTGTGACTTTTCACAATAACGAAGTATACTTTTTCTAGCATCTTTCAGAGGAGACCAGTGAGACAGACACTTTTGGGCATTTAAAACAAACAAAAAACAGTTATTATGACTGTATAAATTTTGTTGGTTTGTTTTGGATTTTTGAGACAGAATTTACCACAGCGCTCAGGCTGGACTAAAACTCCTGATCCTTCTGTCTCGGCCTTCGGGGGTTACAATGATCGGCCTGCGTGCCCAAGAACAGACTTGGCTTTGAAGCAGTCTGGATACATTTCTGTTTTTCCTTGACAAAAGCAACTTAAAGGAGAAATGGTTTGGTGTGGCTCACAGTTTGAGAGCCTGCAGCCCACTGTTGACGTTGTGGGTGGCAGTTGTCACAGCACATCCACAGTCCTGCAGGCAGAGATGAATGCTGCTGTCCGGTCCCCTTTTCCTTTTTATTTGATCCAGGACCCCAGCCTATGGGATGGTGCCACCCATATCCAGGGTGGATTTTTTAATATCAGTTAAACTACAACACTGAAAGAAAAAAAAAAGAAGAAGGAAGGACAGAAAAGGAATTATGTTAAGGCCTATTCTAAGCAAGAGTTACTTGTAATAGAATGGGCAGCCTTTAAAAAGTGGTGAGAACCAACCCAACGGCTCAGCAGGTAAAGGCGCTTATCACAAAGCCTGAGAACCTGAGTCCGGTCTTTGGGACCCACATACTGGAAGGAGCAAGCTGACTGCCTCAGGGTGTCCTCTGACCCCCACACGCCTGTGTGTGAGTTCGAGGCCAGCCTGCCCTACAAAGAGAGTTCCAGGATAGTAAACAGGTTGTCTGAGGTTATCTTCTTAGTAAGGGTTTGGGACTTGAGTGCAGGCTGCCCTCCAGTCTCTAGGCTTGTTGTTGTTGGTGGTGATTACATCTTATCTGTTTATGTGAGGGCTGGGGACACATTGCATGCTGTGGTACACAAGTGAAAGTCAGAGGATAACTTGGAAGTCACTTGCCCCTTCCACCATGTGGGTCATGGGAACCAGGGCCGCTGAACCATTTGCTAGCTTATTGGTGCCTGACTTCTTGCCCCGAAATGTTCTTCCTCCATGCAGCCCTCTGGGCTAGGACCTAGACTCTGTTTAGCTCTTTCATTTCCTGTAGTCCCTTTGTCCTGGTGGTGGACTTGCAGAGTAGAGAACAGCTCACATCAGTTCATTTGACATGTGAGAGATGGAGACGTGCATGTTCAGGCCCAGGCACATAGGGCACAGCTCTGTGTGCTTGGTAAGGGCACTCATTTGCTCCGTAAAACCTTTTGGGGACTGTGGTGCCCCAAGTTTCAAGTAAGGCAATTCCCTTCTAGTGAGAGACATGAAACTCGCAGATCATTTAGATGACAGTCATGTGCTCTGGGACCTGCTCCTGGGCTGCCCTTGGGATCTCACAGTGGAGCTCTTCCGGGAAGCTAAGAATGTTCCACTTTTTGCCTCTTACGCTGGGGACTGACCCCAGGACCTTGGACATGCTAGGCCAATGGCTCAACCCCCGAGCTACACTCCCAGGCTATTTGTTCATTTAATTTTTAATTTTCTATGGGTATGGCTATTTTGCCTGCGTGTATGTTCTATGCACCATGTATATACCTGATGCCTGAGGAGGCTCTGATCCCCTGAACTGGAGTTAGAGACAGTTGTGAGCAGCTGCCATGTGGGTGATGTGAATTGAATGCAGGTCCACTGGAAGAGCATCAAACGCTCTTACCGCCAAGCTTTCTCTTCATCCCCAGTGCCCAGATCTTTTTAAATTTCAGGTTGAGCCAGAGTCTTGATCAGTTGCCTAAGCTGACCTTAAATTTGCTAGCTGGCCTTGAATGTGATCCTCCTGCCTCACCTTCCCAAATAACTGGGATTCCAGGCCTTGCACCACCCTGAGTAGCTGCTGTGACTTAGAGGAACAGTTAGTAAGGTCCCAAAGCCACAGGACTGCTGGGTCAGGGGTTCTAGAGAAGTTGGGGAGAAATTGGCTCTGCTGTCCTCTTGTTCCTGGCCTAATGGCTCAGACCATTTTTAGCTATCAGGAAGCGTTATAACATGGCGCATTTCTTATGTTGAATAATGGATGAGGCCAGTGAAGGCACTGTACTCTTCCTGATGAATTATTTACCAGGAGCCTCTAAATTGAGGGCTCTCCATTATAAAGGTCCTGAATCTTGCACAGGTGTGTGGCCCCTCCCCCGCCTCCCTCTGTTTCCCCTGTGCACAAAACCATCACCTTCATTATATGCCTTTGCTCTGAGCAGACCCGGGGGCCTGTGGCCAGCAACTGTTTGGGTCTGATGTCCCCTCAGTCACTGCAGAGTTCCTTTCCTGGAGACCCAGGTCTGATCTGCAGGGCCAGTTAGTAGGGTTGGTTGAGGTCTGGGGCCAATGCTACTGACACAGGGAGCCTTATGTGTGCTCATGTCTACTCTTGTCTCTCTGGTCCTTGTCTCTCTCATCTGTTATCCATCTTTGTGTTTGTCTTTCAGATCACCCATCCATGCCTTTCTGCCTGTTGGTCCCCTGTTCTCCCTCTTCTGGTCCAGCTTTCTCTTTGGCCCTTCCTCTCCCAGTCTCTTGATTTCTCTGTTCCATCTCTCAGCTCTGTTGTCTGTGAGCTTCTCTCATGTTCCCCCCAACCCCCACCCCTCTTGTCTCTTCCTCTGTCTGTCTGTCCCTCATTCCTGACTTTGCAGGTCTATAAGGGAATTCTTTAAGAACGAATGGACACTTAAGTAAGCCAGATCTCCAAGCCTCCCAGACTCCAGCTTACAGGCTGGCAGAGTTGGCACAGAGTAAACCTTAGGTGTTTCGGCCGCTCCGAAGAGCTGTTTTTCTTGGGCTGCATGTGCATGTGTGACAGGCAAGAATGTATGCAAATTTGTGCATATGCACACATGTGAGCATGTGTGCATACATGTTCTGTTTTATGGTGTTTGTAGCCAGGGTAGGCCATGAGCTGGATGTGTTTGGTGGTTTTAAAAATAATTTTAAGGGGTTGTTTCTGTTCCTTCTTTTTTATTCATCTGTTGTTATTGATTTAGAAATTGAAATCCTTATTCTGCCATCTTTAGCCAGAATGCATTCTCTAAACTATATATATGGGGGAAGTAAGCATCTTTTATTCAACTATGCAGATTCCAGCCATTGAACTCAGGTCATCAGGCTTGGTAATATAAATATTTTTAAAGATTTTATTTATTTTATGAATGGGAGTACACTATTGCTGTCTTCAGACACACCAGAAGAGGACATCAGATCCCATTACAGATGGTTGTGAGCCACCGTGTGGTTGCTGGGAATTGAACTCAGGACCTGTGGGAGGGCAGTCCATGCTGTTAACCACTGACCCATCTCTCTAGGCCTACATGATATATTTTTAAAGTGTTGCTTTTGAGAGTGAAATATGTCTGTGTGTCTGTGTCTGTATGTAAGAAGGTAGGGATCAAATCTAGAATTTTTTTTTTTTTTAAAGTAAAATATGAGATGCCACAGAGATGGCTCAGTGGTTAAGGGTACTAGCTGTTCTCTTAGAGGAACTGAATTCTGTTCCTAGCTCTTATGTCAGTGTCTCACAGCTGGCAGCTCCAGGAGTTTGATACCCTCTCCTGGCCTCTGTGGGCACCTGCCCTCACATTGCATACAAATATACACAGACACCTAAATAAAAATTAAAAAAAAAAAAAAAAAAGACGAAACTGGATCCCCTGGAACTGGGATTAGTTTAAGGTTGTGAGCCTCCGTGTGGGTGCTGAGAAAGGAACCTGTGTCCTCCGCAAGAGCAGCCAGTGGTCTGTCAAGCCATTGTACCATTGCTCCAGCCCAGTGTTTGCCTGGCGTGCACAAGACTCTGAGGTTTATCCCTAGCATCTCAAATAGAACAAAAGAATCAAACTAATCAAAACAAATAAAAAATAACAAAAAGCAAAAAACTAAACCAAAAAACCCAAGTCGTTAGTAATGCGGTTAAGAGTTTGTAATGTCAGCAGTATGATGGCATTTATGAAGAGCCACGAAGTATTTAAAGAAGTCCGATGGCTTGACTGTAATCACACAGCTGGCCCGTCCAGGCCGCAGATGCCCCCTCAGTCCAGGATGGGAGGACAGAACTTGCCTGTCAGTGGCAGCTAAGCAGCAGGCACAGCTGCATTTATGATGTATTACAAGGCTATGCCCACCTCTCCTGTACATTAGTCAGCATTTTCCAGGCCTATGGAAACTGAAGTGACAGAGAAGACAGTGTTTGGTGACATGGGGTAAGGGCTCAATGTGACATTCTGCCCTTGCCCCAGGATCCTCACAGTCCTGGGAGCCAGGAATGTAACCTTGCCTCAAACCATCAGCACTTCCAGCGGTTTCCCCCCCACCCCCTCGCCCCCATTCCATCTGGGTTCTTCCCTTTGTGTCTCAGGTTGTCCTGACTCCTGGCTTTTTAGGTCTTTGGGGAAGTGCCCCCAAGACCACTGCCTGCAGAAAAGGGCCAGCCCAGAAGCAGCTGTTGGTAAAGACAGGTGGATGTCTCTTCTCTGGGAAAGGGCTGTGTGTGGCTCTGACTCCTGGGCCCTACCTCTAGAGAACAGCCCAGCTGCTGAGGGGCGCCTCGGCCTCCTGCACATGTGTTTGACATCACCGCGCGTCCTGGCCACGTGGCAGATGCAGCTTCCCACAGGCCTTCCACATCATGACATAGCAAAGTGATTTCCTCACATCCCACTGCCTTGGCTGCTCGGGAAGTGGTTTGCAGAACATTTCTAAGTTTAAAAATAGGAGACTAATGATGTTCACGTCCCATTGAAGGCAGCTGAGGTCTAGCTTCTCAGATGACTTTTGGGGCAAAGAGGATGGAGAACAGGAGAGGCAAGGCTGGTGTGTGTGTGTGTGTGTGTGTGTGTGTGTGTGTGTGTGTGTGTGTGTGTGTGTAGGTTATTGAGGCCCCTAGGGTACCCAGACACTTGGGGGAAACAGGTCCTCTGCATGTAAGGAGGAAGTTATGTTGTAAAGATTGAACTTCAGGTTGTGGACAGCTGTGTTCAGCTACCTAATTCTTGTTTGTTTTTCTAGACAAAGTTTCTCTGTGTAGCCCTGGTTGTCCTGGAACTCACTCTGTAGACCAGGCTGGCTTCAAACTCTGAGACCTACCTGCCTCTGCCTCCTGAGAGCTGAGGTTAAAGGTGTGAGCTATCAACCATCACCTGGCTTAAAAAAATGATTTGTATTGCATTGGAGAGACGACTTAACGGTTAAGAGCACTGGCTGCTCTTCCAGAGGTCCTGAGTTCAATTCCCAGCAACCACATGGTGGCTCACAACCATCTGTTATGAGACCTGATATCCTCTTCTGGGGTGTCTGAAGACAGCTACAGTGTACTTGCATATAATAAATAATAAATAAATCTTTGGACTGAAGTGAGTGGGGCCAGAGTGAGCAGGGCTGGAGCAAGAGGGAAGGAAAGGGAGAAACAAACCAACCAACCTGTTTAGGGCCTGGAGAGATGGCTCGGCAGTTAAGTGCACTGGCTGTCCTTCCAATGGCCTCAGGTTCAAATCCCAGCATCCACATGGCAGTTCACAACTATCTGTAATTCCAGTTACAGGGGATTTAATACTTTCACACAGACATGCATGTAGGCAGAATACCATTGTAAATTCAAACAAACAAACTTGTTTAGGGGGTGAGAAATTGGCCCAGCTTTTAGGAGCACTGACAGCTTTTACAAAGGACCGGAGTTCAGTTCCTGGCTCCTGTGTTAGATGCCTGTCATCTCTAACTGGAGCCTCAAGGCTATCTGACGCCCTCTTCTGGCCTCCATAAGTATCTGCACTCACACACACAAACCCACACACATAAACATAGCTCAAAATAAAACAAAAATCTTTCAGCAATACTTACATGTAGACCAACTCTCATATTTAAGAATGCTACATCCAAACAAAAAGAAAGTCCTTGCTTTCCCTGGTGCATCATGGGAAGAACGTAGGCCTGAGAGCCCAGGGGTGGGTACTCATTCTGGCATTGATGAAGACATCCCAACTCCAGGGTATCTATAAAACTGTGCTGAGGGGCTGGGGAGTTGGCTCAGTGGGCAAAACCCTGCTGAATGAGTGAGAAGTCTGGACTTCAGATTTCCAGAACCGTCGTCACTGGGAGACAGGTGTAGCAGCCGCCTCTAATCCCAGTGCACAGGAGGCAAGCTGGCTAGCTAGGCAAGCAGAAGCAGGAGTTCTTCGTTCAAGTGAGAGACTCCACCTCTCTATAGAAGGTAGAGAGTGATTGAGAGACACACACACACACACACACACACACACACACACGCACACTCACACACATCATACACTAGACACCACAGACACATACACACAAACACACCACATACACACTCATACACCCATCATATCACACACATACAGATGCAAAAATAAATCTTGCTGACTGGTGTTGAGAATTCCACGGCTCAGAAATAGCACAACATCTTACAGAACCTGAGGAGAGGCGGGCAGACGTTGCCACTGAGTGGGGCTCTTCCAGGGTGGAGCTGTTTTCTCTGTTCCGTTCAGTGTGGTGACTCTCAGCTACACGTGACTCCTGTGTACTTCAAATGTAGCGAGTGGACAGAGTCTGGGAAAGAGAATTTTTAACTTTATTTCTTGTTCTTTTTATTATTTTAAAAATTGATGTGGTGTGGGGTGTTCGTGTGTGTGTCATGATTTCATGTATATCATATAGGTGCCCAAAGGGTTCAGAGAGCTTCAGCTCCCACAGAAGATGGTTGTGAGCCGCTTGGTGTGAGCGCTGGATCCTCTAGCAGAGCCTCTGTTGAGCCGCCTCTCCAACTCACTTGAATGTCACTCCACATTAAGTTAAATTTAAATAGCCTCATGTAAGCTGGGGGTGGTGCAGAAATCTGTTCAAGGCTCCCGTCTTCCAAACCCGAAAGTCAAACCCATAGAGGAAAATCAAATTGGCTGTGTTAGATGAAAGTAAATCTAGAACCCTATTTCAGGAGAGAGAGGCAGTCACGTGACAGCTCTCAGCCCAACCCGGGGGGTCAAACGACGGTTTCATGGGGATCTCCTAAGACCAACGACGGTTTCATGGGGATCTCCTAAGACCATTAGAAAATACATTACAGTTCATAACTGGCAAAATTACAGATACGAAATAGCAACAAAAATAATTTTATGGTTGGGGTCACCACAACGTGAGGAACTGTATTAAAGGGCCATGGCATCAGAAGATTGAAAACCACTGCCACACATGCTCATGGGGTACTTTTCCTAGTGTCCTAGTCACCAGGAGGGGCACAGAAGCATCATCATGCAGACAAATGTCAGCCCTCCATGTGGATGTGTCACGTGGCCTCAGTGGCATAGGAACGCAGCAGAGAATCTCATTAGGAGGCTGAGCCTAGGAGAGGGAGGGTCACATTGAAGATGACAGATCCCTCTCCACTGCACCCCCAGCTGCCTCAGGCACAGTGCACCTGCCATGTGGAATGGGTCACAAGTAATCCCTCCAAGGCCTGGCCCCACATTTTCCAAATGGGAGCCAACTGTGCAGCTTCAGGCTGGCCTGGAGACAGTGGCCTGGAGAGCAGAGGCTCTGAGTCTCCAGTACTTCCCAGCGTCCTTGGAGCTAATGATTTCAGAGTTATGTCCTGGAGCCTGGGCAGGGCCCATATGCTAGAGTTAGGTTCTCAGTAGGACTAGAGTCCAGGTCTCCCTGCCCCACATTTCTTCTTCATGATCACCACTTCGCTCTGAGTTGAGACTTTGCTGCTTCCTTGGAGACATGCACAGATGCTTGAGGGTCCCTACGGGTCAGTCACATCCGTTGGGTTCTACCCTGCCCATAGAAGACAGAGTGTCACACCTATGGTGTGGCCAGAGGCTGTGGAGTACTTAAGCCTCAGCTCTGCTTGGATCCACATGGTGCTGGACACACGTGCTTATCCTCAGACCTGTGGGTACTGAAACTACACGTGTCCTTAGAGTGGGTGGGAAAGGATATCTCAACTCGCAGGCACAAATAACCTGGGTGAGCTGGGAGGTGATTGGGCTTGCCATTCATCCCAGTGATTTATTCCCACAGTGGTAGAGATGTATTCCTTAGACGTTAACCGGTAGGGCCTGGAAAGGTGGCTCAGCATCACTGGTTGCTTTTCCAAAGGACCCAGGTTGGGCCCCAACACCCTGATCAACTTGCCTGCAGTCCTAGCAGGTAAGAGCGTTGGAAGTTCAAGACCATAGTCTGCATGAAGCCCAGCCTCAAGGAAGCATGACAAAGGGGCCTGGAGAGGTAGCTGAGCACTTACTGCTGGCTGCTCTCCCAAGGACCTGGGTTTGGTTCCCAGGACCACATTTCCCTTGGCCATGTCCAGGGGATCTGATGCCCTCTTCTGGTCCCCAGGGTCACCTATACATATGTGGCATAACTCAAACAGACACAGACACATAGATAAATTTTAAAGAGAAAAGAAGTAGAAGTTTCCTAATGGAGAGTCTTGTGTTGGGGACTGTCTTTTTGTGGGACAGGAACCCGGCTGTTCTCTCACCTGGAACATTTGTGCCTCACAAGGTGAAGGCTACTTGTCCTGGCCTGTGCCTTAGTGTTGCTCCAGAAATGGCATGGAAACTGGCATACTGTCACTCACTTCTGTTGGTACTGTTCCAGCAAGAGCCACTCTGTTTAAGTTCCAGGGGCCACCTGAAGTTGAGGATTTTCCTCATAGGGACCTGAACCCTGGAGCTGGCAGTTTAGTCTTAAGCTCTGGTGTGCAAGACTTAGGTATGTATGACTGGTGGCCCTTGGGTATAGGGGAGGTAATGCAGTCTCTCATGAACATACACTGCCATGTAAAATGCCCTTGTGGTATCTCGGAGCTGTACCTGGAAGGCTTGGGCTGGCAAGGTCCAGCTCAGTAACTAGGGTTGCAGCGGCTCGGTCCAAAGAATGGAATTTTATAAGAGAGAGAAGAAGGAATTAGAATTATTTTGTTACATTATGTAGGTTCTGAGCCTTGTATGAGTCCAGGAGGCATCTCCTCCCATAGGTCAGAGGGTTGGTTAGCCCTTGAGAGATGATGGGCAACTGAACTGAATGCAATGTGCAATGAATTAGCCAAAATTACTTAGAACCAGAGTGCGCAGGGAAGCTTCCTGTTGCTTGGCAGGTGAGGGCATGCGTGTGTAATCTCAGTACTTGGAAGGCAGAGGCAGGAGGATCTCAAATTCAAGGTAGGCTTGAGCGACTTTGTAAGACCCTGCTTGTAAAGAGCAAGGACTAATGCCAGGTCCTCTGGAGCACTCATTCAATCCCTCACACAGGAGGCTGAGGCAGACCGATCCCTGTGAGCTCGAGGTCAGCCTGATCTACACAGCAAGCTCCAGGCCAGCCATGGCTACATAGTGAGATCTCTTTTCAGAGTGTACCCTCGTGCACACGCCAAGGGTTGGGTGTGCAATTTCATGATAGAGCCCGTTGCTTCAGCATGCACAAGGCCTGGGTACCCCAGTACCACAAGATAAAATTCTCAAAACCAAACTTTCTGCTGTCCCTTCCCTATAGCGAGCATGTTGACACATACATGTAAGCACATACCCATGCACAGAGACTGGGTGGGTCTGGAGTCCAGAGAGGGTTGGGTGTTAGGTCAGTGCTGTGTATCAGGTGCAGGTGGGTGGGTGTTGGGCATAGAGCAGGCATGGAAATTGGTCTTTTTTTTTTAAGAGGCTAGGACTAGAGATACAGTTATGGTGTCTATGTAGTTGACTATTAATGAGCCAAAGGTATGGCCCAGAAGGCGCCCTTATGAGGTATTTGACGTACCTTATGAGGTATCTGAGCTGGGGACTCTGCTTGGAGAGAGAGATGGCTCTGCCTGCATCTTGTTGCCAAGGAGTTTCTTGTGCTGCTCATGCCCACAGGCAAAGCTCCTACCTACCTGCTCCCTTTCTGGATGCTTCATGGTGGATGTGGACCATGCATATATAAATCCATTTAGCCCTTGAACAGCCTGGATGGTAGCCTGGTGTCTCGGCACCCCTGGATTATCCCTGGGCAGGGCTGCTTAGAGGCAGGCAAGCTGCCGTTAGTAGCTGTCTGTGCTGCAGCTCCACAAGGCCCAATGAGGAGAGACAGTACAGCTCTAGGAGATTCAGGGCCAGTGAGTCCCAAGAAGGCCTTTCTCAGGCCACTGACTGGAGGCCATTCCTCTAGTTAGTGGTAAGGACAGGACATGCACCACCTTGAGATAGCAACCTCCTTAGTCCCCGAAAGCCACCTCGGCACAAAGCTAAGAGCTCCTGGAGTCTGGCATTGCTGCCAGGGACTCCCCAGTTCCCCAAAGCATCGATGGAGCAATGTTTACAACAAGCCATGCAGGTTGGCAGCCCAGGCACATTCCCACTGCCTTCTGAGCAAATGTGGGGGCCACTGAGCAGGGGCTCTGAGAAGCCCGGAGGCTCCTTTCTGCTGGCTTTGGAAACTTTGGAAACATCTAAGTCTACCCCAGCCAGGCACTAACCAGGACCTGCTGTGAGCTGACGTCAGGACAGAGGCCCCTGGGAGGCCGCACTTTGATGTTTCCCAGGCCATGTCATAGGGATGCAGGATGGTGGGGGCTCTGAGTGGCAGTCTGGGAATGCTGCATCTCTGGTCACAGCTCTAGAGAAGCATAGCCCTGGCCCCAGAAGGGGGTGTGGAAAGCTGAGGGAGGGGAGGCTGAGCTGTGTCCCTGGGAGTTACACAGGCAAGATCTTCTCAGATTTCTGGAGCAGGTGGTCTGTGGTTCCTGTCCCCCCAGGGCCTGTTCCTTCGTCCTACCCACCATCTGGTAGTTCTCCGCTCTCTGGTGGTGATTTCTCTTCTGTCTAGGCTTTGGGCATATCCCTGAGCCTTGGCATGAGGAGAGTTGTCTAATGTTTGAGAATTTGGATCCTTGAGCAGGAAGCGTTCGTGGGCTTTACAGTAGTTACCTCTTACCGAAGGTGAACACTGGCCAAGGGATTTCACACACATAGCTGAGTTATGGCTCACAAGATCCTCCTGTGAGAAGAGCACGGAGCCGGAACAGGATCAGACTGGATCTGTCTGAAGCTGAACACACTCAAATACATCATTAAAAATAAAATGAACCTTTAAGGAAAAAGAAAACCACACATGGAATCAAGTTGTTTCCTCTCCCCCAACCCCCACCAAAAATCTTGTAGGTTTAACCAGGATGGTTATACAGCTGGCACTTGCCATCCAGCTTGGCGGAGAACCCAGGTTCACTTCCTGAAACCTGTATGGTAGAAGGAGAGAGCCAACTCTAACAAATTATCTTCAGATCTCCGTATATAAGCAGTCTGCCTACACACACACACACACACACACACACACACACACACACACGAATAAATAAACATGTAAATAGAACCACCTCAGAACTGATGGCTCAATTAGTATAGTGCTTGCCACACAAGCATGAAGACCTGAGTTCAATCCCCAGAGCCCACCTAAAAGTCCGGGTGTGGTGGCGAATGGTGGTGTGTGCTTGGAACCTAAGCATCAGAGGGGCATAAGACAGAAGGCCCGGTGGGTGGGGCTCATTGGCCAGACAGTCTGGCCTACTTGATAAGTTCCAGACCACTGCAGAGACCCTGCTGAGGAGTGGTACCTGAGGTTGACCCAGGCCTCTTCATGCATGTGCACATGTGTTCGCATACACATACACTTATTTTTTTTTTTAAGACTCCTGTGTATGGCTTTCTTTTAAGAATTATTTATTTATTTTATGTATGTGAGTACACTGTAGCTATCTTCAGACATACCAGAAGAGGGCATCGGATCCCATGACAGATGGTTGTGAGCCACCATGTGGTTGCTGGGAATTGAACTCGGGACCTCTGGAAGATCAGTCAGTGCTCTTAACCACTGAGTCATATCTCCAGCCCAAGACCGTGTTTTTTTTTTTTTTTAAAGCAAGTTTATAATCTGTGTTCGACTGTGTTCATACTATTCTGAGCAACAAGTTGGACACCCTGGCTACCACCCAAGGGAGAGAGGTGATGTCTCTGCTTTTTGGTGAACATCCTGGACTTACGAGTTGAGGGTCCCAAGATTTTGGTGAATTACGTCATGGAGTGGAGCCGATTCCGCGTGTCACCGGAGGAGGTTGGCAAGTGTTCCTGTTGCCAGGCCTATCTGAGACATGAATTTTCTTCAGGTCAACCAGTGTTCTTTGAGTGTCTTTGAGAGCCTTGTATTGTCTGTGGGAGGCATGTCTGCCACAGTACCTAACTGAGGAAACCGACTTACCCTTGTAGGATCAGATATTTCCAGGGCAGAGCTAGGAAGGGCATGAGATGAGGAGTTGGCTTCTTTAGGTTGTGGGCGTGGCGTTGTAACATGTGGGTTGTCTTACCCTTAATAAATCCTTCATGTTTCTGGGCCTGAGTGTACAGTTCTGTACCACAAAGGGTTCGTACCATGATGCCTAGCGGGGACAGGACCACACCCCTGTGGAGTATTTGGAAATGGATAGAGGAGTGTCTGGGTTGGCACAGCAACCGAGGTGCCTGAAGGCATGTTTGTTAACTGGCACAGTGGGTGGGATCACCCTGCTTAGTAGAGAATTGTCTTGGACAGAGAACCAACAGGACACCATTGAGAAGGAAGAAGGGTGCTTTGGGGCACTTCCAGCTCCCTGAATGTCTTGTGTTGGGGGTTGGTGGGCCTTTGGGAAGGTTGGGAGACGGACTGGTTCAAGAATAGCCCCTCATCTGGACCCTAAGATAGAATCTCGTGTCTGAAGAACAAAACCTCATCTCTAGGGTCCTCAGAGAGTGCTGGCTGGGCTGTGGTTGCTCCCCAGTGACTTGGAAAGTAATAGGGGAAGAAGACCGTGTTAGTGTCTCCCACCCCTTATATGGCCCTGAGCCTGCTTCTTCCTGGTGGCTGGGAACATCTCTCCCACATTCAAGCCCGGTGGTTCCAGGACTCTGCCAAGCACCCACGTGGGGCAGGAACAAAGCCCAATGTGTTACCTCTGACAGTGCTGTAACTATGCCACCCGCATGTCCAGCCCTGCCCTCGGCCTGCCTAGCCCATCTGCTCAGCACAGGTGTTTGATTTTCCCTTGTTGCCCCTGGCCCTGGTTCCTTTGGTTGCAGGGGTGGGTGGAGGTGGAGGCTCCTTGTTCATAGTTGTTCTCCTAGTTGTGACTAAAGCCGAGGAGTGACCGTGTGCAGGAAGGTCAGAGGCTTTGCGTACAACTCTGACTTTGACTGCAGCGGGATTCTCAGAGACAGACCAGACACCAGGGCAGCCTTTACACAGCTTGGCCATCGCTCTTGTGTCTAGAGAATTTGGCTTCTCTAGTGAAAGGGTAACGTCTCGGGGCTGCAGAACAGCATCCTTTGTGGATGGATGTCAAAGCTGTGGCTGCCTTCCTGCTGGTACTCTAGGGTTTTCTGGCTAAGTTGCTGTTTTCCCATGACGTTCTTCAGGTCAGAATTGAACTTTGTTCTGTGCCTTCACTCTGGGGTCAGCAAGGGAGGGTTGGGTTACTTTACATGTCCTCTGGTTCCCAGCCTAGCATCAAGACCTAGGATCTGGTTCTGTAAGTCTGGGACCCTTCTCTTTGGAAAGCCGCATGCTATTAGCACCCACCCAGCCCTCAGGTCACCCTTCCTTATTTGCATTCTGCAGGCACCAGTTTTCCACACCACCCACTTGGCATTTTCATGGCCACAGACACATCTCGTGTGTTTGTCCTTCCTAGCCTCAGAATCAAGGCCCCTTGACCTGGGGCATCTTGTCTTGGATTCTGCAGAGTGTCTGGCACAGTTGGAGCTCCTCCGAGGAACTTTGCTACTGTAACATTGTTCTTTGTACCTGTGTTTATTGACCAGCTGTGGTCACGGCCGTTTCCCCTCCGTGTTAGGATGAGGTCAGCTGTGTTCACAGCTCCGTGTTAGGATGAGGTCAGGTCCTCCTGACTCTGCTTCTCCTAC
>JANHMN010000017.1:57463854-57483212 GCA_030674055.1 Rhabdomys pumilio
CTCCGTGTTAGGATGAGGTCAGGTCCTCCTGACTCTGCTTCTCCTACATCTGCATCTGCAGGTACCCAGGCCGCTATCGTCTTTATCAAGGAGCCATCCTCCCAGGATGCACTTCAGGGGCGCCGGGCGCTGCTCCGTTGTGAAGTTGAGGCTCCAGACCCAGTACACGTGTACTGGTTGCTCAATGGAGTGCCGGTGCAGGACACTGAGCGACGGTTTGCCCAGGGCAGCAGTCTGAGCTTTGCAGCTGTGGACCGGCTTCAGGATTCTGGTGCCTTCCAGTGTGTGGCTCGGGATAACGTCACTGGAGAGGAAGCCCGCAGTACCAATGCCTCCTTCAACATCAAATGTGAGAGCCTGTGGAGGGAGGGTACTGTACCTGGTCCATCCATCAGCTTCAACAGCTGAGGCCTGGGAACCTTCTGCCTTGCTTTCTCCTGCTGCCAGTTGAGAGGGCCAGCTGGACGGCCTTTGTGGTACTGCTGTGTGGATAAGAGGCAGTTAGAAGGCTCCTTCCTACCTGCTTCCTTCTCTCCCTCCTCACTTTTCCACCATCTTTGCATCTTCTTCCTCACCCTGTCTTCTCTTCCTTCCCATCCATGTTTCCAAACCCTCCTTTCCCTTTTCTTTGCTGTGGATTGGACCTGTCCCACACGGACTGAGCACACACTATTACCAAAATAACGTTCATTTTTCCTAACCTCCCCATACCACTTCAAGTCTCTGTCTCATTTATCTGCTGGAGGCTTTCATTGAAGTCCTTGGCATGTATTAAACTTGACCCGCCAGGGACAGTGCGTATGCTCTTTATCTGGACTCATAGCCTCGGCTGCAGCTTCACAGTGCTCACCTGTGTGTATATAAGGCCTGTGTACACACCTGAGGACTCTGTGGTGCCCTCCTTCCCTCCACTTTCCCACCTTTGCTCTGCTCACTGCAACTGTGGCCTCTGCTCCAGGGATCGAGGCAGGTCCTGTGGTCCTGAAGCACCCAGCCTCAGAAGCTGAGATCCAGCCGCAGACCCAGGTCACACTTCGTTGTCACATTGATGGGCATCCTCGGTAAGGAGCCATGGAGGGTGGGATGTCACACCAAGTCTTAGAGTCCATGCAGATGGACTTTGCTTCATGCTAGAGCCCCTCCCTCTGGCCCCCATCCCAAATTCTCCTACCAGCCTCTAGTAGCTGGAGAAGGAGGAACACTGCATGGGATCTCCCCAGACTCTGGAAACTGAGTAATCTGGACCTGTTTGCTTTTATCCCTGAACTAATATTTACCCTTATGAGACTGTTTTCCCTTCTCAGGCCCCATTTCTCCACTTGCAAACTGGAGTACCCAGTTAGGTGTCTGATTCAGTCCTCCATTTTCTCTGCTTATGACTCCCCATGCCCTACAGGCCTACCTACCAGTGGTTCCGAGATGGGACCCCCCTCTCTGATGATCAGAGCACCCACACAATCAGCAGCAAGGAGAGGAACCTGACCCTACGGCCAGCCAGTCCCGAACATAGCGGCCTCTACTCCTGCTGTGCCCACAATGCCTTTGGCCAGGCCTGCAGCAGCCAGAACTTCACCTTGAGTATTGCAGGTGAGCCTGCCGTGGGGACGGAAGAGGGGAGGCAGAGCCAGGAGGGGCTCACTGCCCTGCCTGCTCACCCCCTCCATGCTTCCCCTTGACACAGATGAAAGCTTTGCCAGGGTGCTGCTGGCGCCTCAGGACGTTGTTGTAGCAAGGAATGAGGAGGCCATGTTCCATTGCCAGTTCTCAGCCCAACCACCCCCGAGCCTGCAGTGGTTCTTTGAGGATGAGACGCCCATCAGTAACCGAAGCCGGTAAGATGTCTGTGGATGCTTCAGAAATGGGTGTGATTCAGTCCGAGTCCAGACATTAGACTTGTATTTCTTCAAGTTTTCAGCAGATGGCAGCAAGATGTCCTAGTGTCACGGAAAGTCTTCACAGGGAAGTCTCTGGGAAATGCCTTCTGTGATGCCCATGGTTGGGTCTTGATTCCCTTCTCTTGCCCTCATGGGCCATCTGGGATGGGAGAGCAGAGACCCAGGGTTGAGTGCTACCCAAGGGTTGCCAGAGAGGCGGAATCAGCACAGCCTGCTGTAGACACTGACCCTGTGCTCCGTCTGCTTCAACCTCCCCGTTCCTCACGGCTGCTTGGCACCCTGTGGTGTGATGTTCAATGATTTGTTGGAGAATAAAGTTAAGAATGGAATTGTATAAATGGCTAAGGAAGCTCAGAACACCAGAGAGAAGGTGGGCGGGTGGGGGTTGGGGTCTGGGGGCCGTGTGGTCACAGTCTGCATGGAAGATGCCTGACACTCAGTGCACCTGTAAAGTTTCTTTTGTGTGTGTGTGTGTGTGTGTGTGTGTGTGTGTGTTTTTTTTTTTTTTTTTTTTTTTGGTTTTTCGAGACAGGGTTTCTCTGTGTAGCCCTGGCTGTCCTGGAACTCACTCTGTAGACCAGGCTGACCTCGAACTCTGAAATTTGCCTGCCTCTGCCTCCCAAATGCTGGGATTAAAGGCGTGCGCCACCACCGCCCGGCGATCTCACATCTTTCTTTCTCTCACTTACACTCCCTTTGCCTCACTCTCCTTCCCCAAGATTGAGTTTCTTGGGGTTGGAAAGCACGCCTACAAACTGAACGTGATGACTTGTGCACGTAATCCCAATATTCAAGAGTAAGAGGCAGGAGGATGTAAAACTTGAGGTCAGGGCCTTAGTGGGTAAAGTGATTGCTGGGTGTCTTAGTTTGGGTTTTATTACTGTGAAGACACACCGTGACCCATAGCATATTTTATACAGAAAAACATTTAGCTGGGGCTGCCTTACAGTCTCAGAGGTTTAGAAGAGGCGTGCAGGCGGACGTGGTGCTGGAGGAGCTGAGAGTTCTACTTCCTGCTTCACAGGCAACAGAAGGAGACTGACTGTGTGCCACACTGCCTCCAACAAGGCTGCACCTCCTAATAATGCCGTTCTTTATGAGGCAAGCATTCACACACATGAGTTTATGGGGGCCAAATCTATTCAAACCACCACTGTGAGCAAGCATGGAGTCCTGTGTTCAGATCCCCAGTGCCTGTTAAGAATACTAGGTGTGGCAGTGTACATATGTAACCCGGTGCTGAGGGGCAGACACGGGGATCTGGGGGCTTGCTGGCTAGCCAGTCAAATTGAAATGGTATGCCCCAGGTAGAGTGAGGGACCCTGTCTCATAAAGTAGGGAAACTATGAGATATCTGACATTAATTAACCTTTGACCTAGACATACATATGTACACATGGGTGAGCACACCTGCACATACATACATACACATACATGCCACATGTGCGTGCACACACAAATACATGTTACACTCTCACTTGTGCATGCATACGCAGACACACACACACCACACCATGTCACACACACATAGAAACAAATTGAGGCCACTCTATGTAGATCAAGTCCAGCTTGGGTGATACATAAGTATGAAGCCATCCTGGAGAGATAGCCCAGTGGTTAAGAATACTGGCTCAACCGCTTAACACCAGGTTTGATTTTCAGCCCTCAGCCACCTGTAACTCCAGTTTCAGGGGACCTGATACTCTCTTTTGGCCTCTACAAGAACCAGGCATGCATGTGGTACACAGACAAGGATATAAGCAAAATACTGGTACACAGAAAATTAAAAAAAAAAAAAAAAAAAAAGAGCCAGGTCATCCATGGTGTTTCACTTTAATCCCAGTACTCGGGAGGCAGACAGATCTCTGAATTCAAGGCCAGCCTCATCTACAGAGTGAGTTCCAGAAAAGCCAGGGCTACACAGAAACCCTGTCTTGAAAAACTAAAAAAAAGAAGAAGAGGGAGGGAGCGAGGGAGGGAGGGAAGGAGGGAGGTGATAGTGCATGCCCTTTATCCCAGAATTCAGGAGGCAGAGGCAGGGGATTTTGTGAGTTCTAGGCCAGCCTGTTTTACAGAGAGAATTACAGACCAGCAAGAACAGGTCAGTTACCAAGACCACTTGCTGCCCTTGGGGAGTGTCTGGATTTGGTTCTGAGCACCTAAAAAAAAAAGCCCATGCTGTCTGTAATTCTAGTTCCAGAGTATCTGACGCTTTCTGGTCTCTGCTGACCCTAAGCATGCACACGGCACACCTATATAAATGCATGCAAACACTTATAAAATAAAAATAAATTTTAAAATGAGAAAAGAAAATAGACGTACTTGCACATACACATGGACAGGTGCATATAACACCCTTCTCTCAACACAGACCCTTGGAATGTGAAATTCCACTGCATCCTCTTTCTGAAGGGGGCCTAGGACCTCTTCCAGACAGTACTCTCTTCCCCTTTCAGTCCCCCTCACCTCCGCAGAGCTGTGGTGTTTGCTAATGGTTCTCTGCTGCTAACCCAAGTCCGGCCACGGAATGCAGGAGTCTACCGTTGTGTTGGTCAGGGACAGAGAGGCCCACCCATCGTCCTGGAAGCCACGCTTCACCTGGCAGGTGGGTCTCTGGTGCTGAGGTAGGCACTATATCCAATGTGGGTTGCTTTAGGACTCTTGTTTGAATTAGCTGGCAGCTTGGAGGGCTAAGAGAGGAAGAGGAGGTTGCTGGGATAGAAGAGACACAGAAGGACGAGTTGTGACTGGAATGAACCTAGGTTTCTTGTACAATATCACAAACCCAGATGCCTGAGGCAGTGAAGCAATTTCCCTTTTCCTCCTGTCTTTGCAGAGATTGAAGACATGCTGCCATTCGAACCACGGGTGTTCATAGCTGGTGGTGAGGAGCGTGTCACCTGCCCAGCCCCCGAGGGTCTACCTACACCCAGTGTTTGGTGGGAACATGCTGGAGTCCGTCTTCCTCCCCATGGCAGGGTCCACCAGAAGGGCCTTGAGCTCGTGTTTGCCACTATTACTGAGAGTGACGCTGGTGTCTACACCTGCTATGCAGCCAATCTGGCTGGTCAGCGGCGACAGGATGTCAACATCACAGTGGCCAGTGAGTACTTCCCCTGAAGGGTGAGCCTGGGAGGTCTCTGGACATGGTGCAATGGATAGAGGCTTCCCGGGGTGCACCGTGGCTCTCTCTAGGTTCTGGGATCTGTAGCCATGGAAATACTGGCCATGTGATCGCAGTGAGCCAGACACAGAGACAGGTGGTTGAAGGGCAGCAAGCACAGCCTCCCACAAAAGCAGACCCCTGACAACAGTGAGAGAACACTCCTGGGTGTCTGCAGACCTGGGTCCCATTCTGCCCCATGATACACAAATGTCACAATGCCTGGGATCATGTCCCCTGAACTGCGGTGGCTTCGTCTCCTCATCCACACAAGGGTTAAAATGCAGTAGTGGGAAAGGTCAAGGGATGCAGATGAAAAAGATCTCTCTCTCTCTGTCTCTCTCTCCTTCTCTCTCTCTCTCTCTCTGTCCCTCTCCCGCCCCTCTTTTCTCCCAACCCTTCTCTAGTGTAAGAGGTGTGTTCACTTGTGTATGTGGAAGCCAGAGGTCAGTGTTGGGTGCCCTCCTCTAACTGCCCACCATTAGACACGGTCTCCCTGAGCCCAGAGCTTGCCGTTTCTACCAAACCGGCTGGTCATCAGGTTGCAGGGATACTTCTGTCTCTGCTGCTCGGTGCTGGGTCACAGATGTTGCCACAGGACCTGGATGTCACATGGGTCCTGGGACTCGCAAGCTTCTGCAGCATGTACAGCACCCATTGGACCATCTCTCTCTCTGGTCTCTCTCTTTTTCTCTCCAAGAAGTAACAGTGGTCAGATGATAGCTTTGCTCTGGTTCATGTGCTCTGGCTGGAGGGTGGTCAGGAGTACTCTTTGCACTAGCAGAGGACCTAGCTTAGCTCCCACAGTACTCATGTGGTGGCTTACAACTGTCTGTAACTCCAGGTTCCAGGGGATCTGACACCTTTCTCTGACCTCCACAGGTACCACAGTGTGGTTCCCGTACACACCTGAAGGCAAAACACTGTTAGATGTAAAATAAAATTACATCTTAAAACTTTTAAAATGAAGCCGGGCAGTGGTGGCGCACGCCTTTAATCCCAGCACTTGGGAGGCAGAGGCAGGCAAATTTCTGAGTTCGAGGCCAGCCTGGTCTACAGTGTGAGTTCCAGGACAGCCAGGACTACACAGAGAAACCCTGTCTCAAAAAACCAAAAAAGAAAAAAAGATAAAGAAAAATACCTTTTAAAATGAGACATTTCGGTGATGTTCCCCCCCATAAGGACAATAAAATTGGGCTTGCTGGCAGACAGAGGACTTGTCTGCCATACACAAAGCACTGGTGCTCCCCAGTGCCTTGGACGCTGAGAAGAGCGCTTGCAACCTGAGCACTCAGGTGACAGAATCGGGAGGACCAGATGTTCAAAGACAGTCTCAGCTATAGGAAACCCTGCTTCAGGATAAAGAATACTTACATCTCAGAGGACATATTGTTTGGCACTTGGGCACCTGGTTCAGGTGAGAAGCCTCAGTGCACAGACAAGGCGCAGAGCATACTTACGTAGCAACATGTAAGAGATGAGAGCAGGAGAGCTAGTCCTGACCAGGTCCTAGGGGTCATCTGCTTTGTTAGGTGCCAGTGACTGGCCTTGGCATCCATGTGGTGGGTAAACTGAGGCAGGCAGCCTTTGGGGGTCAGTGCTTAGAGCTACGGACAAGGATGGATCCAGATACCTACAGGGGCTACTGCCAATGGCAGACGGCAACTAGAGAAGCTACTCAGCAGATTTTTCCCTGAGGGAACAAAGCTTAATTTACTCGGGCTGGCGCACGCACGTATGTACGCACGCACACATGCACTCACGCACAGAGTGGATGAAACAAAAGGCAGAGTCCAATAACTTCATACACACAAACATATACACGTGTATGCATACATATATACATACATAGAGAACTACAGACAGACATATACACATATTCACACATAGAATGGTTAGAGCAAAACTCCAGCATTCAGGCGCCAGGCATTTTACATGCATATACATACACACACATATACATGTATACACACACACACACACACACACACAATTGGTGGATGGAGCAAGCTCCAACACTCGCCCAGACAAGCTTTACATATATACCTATATTCATATAGTCATGGTTGATGGGTAGAAAGAACAACATGCTACCCCCATTCATACAAACCTCACACATGTACATACAGGCACACAGTTGATGAATCGAAGGAGCCATGTTCCAGCCCTCCACACTTTATTCTTTCTTCCATAGCTTATATATCGCATATATCCCAGCAAAATGTTTCAAGCAGTATACAATTACAATGTGATTATGTTTTAGTTTCTTCTAGTGGATGATTATAAAAAACAATGCATTCTTCAGTATGTTTATAAGAAATAACATTTGTAAAGAAAAGAAATTATTCCATCAAACCCATGTACACTCGTAACTAAGCAGCTTGTTATAGATTAACAAAGTGTGAGCAAGCAAGGTAGTTTTCTCATCCACTTTCTCTTACTGTGTGGCAGGCAGCAATTTGCAGTTCACAAAGAAAGGAGTAATTATTATTATCTTTAAAAGTAATCTTGTAAGAATCTTAAAAGAATCACAAATCTAAACTTTTATATAAAGATCAGTCATATCTACCTTAAATGCCCAGAATGTGTATCTACTCATCAGCAGTTCTTAATAAGTCATATCAGGAGGCTGAGGGCAAAAGTGGGTATAAGAAATCAATCATCACCAGTCCAGCCTCAGTGAGAGTCAGTCAGCCAGTGCTGCCATTGTTCTTGTTCCCTGACCATAAAAGGTCCTAGCTTAACTAATGAGAGTGTGCCTTTCTCAGCTTCAAATTGCTCCCTAAGACTTTCTACATCAGAGTCAGTAGTGTAAACATCCCAGCCTAGCCTCACTAACACTTTTATTTTTCTGAATGGTTTCTGAGGGTGGTGGTCATTGCAGACAATCTAAGTCTCTAAGTTCTTTCGTAGGATGGTGATTGAATCGTTAATCTGCTCCAGCAGCAATGTCTGAAAGAGATCAAGCTTTAATACTGTGAGTGCCAAAGACACTGCCCAATGAGGGGCTGGAAGCCCCTTAGAGTTTCCATACAATTCTTAGATTAAGAGGGATGTGAGGGCAGCAAGCAGAGCAGAACTCCATACAGCACGAAGTCCTCAGAACACGTGGTCCTTGCAGCTACACCGAGGCTCACCCATGTGGCTAACCTGTGGGCTGCGTTCTGTGAGTTTCAAAGCCATTTGTTGTTCCTCCTGCATGGACCTCCACAGTTGGGGATACTTTGGGGACACTCAGAACTCATAACCTCATGCTTATGCATGTTTAAGTTTGGGAACTGCAGCCTTGGTCAGTCACTTGACAGAATGACAGAGCTGTGCTGGATGCTCTCTGAGGAGAACTGAGGAATTCGGGAGTAGTGCATGAGGCAAGCATTGCTAGATTAAGCGTGGAGCTGTAGAGTAGAGAGTCAAAAGACGTTGGGTTCTGGGACCTAGCTGAGTGGACCCTTTGTGCTAGGGCACAGTTCTGAGAAGTGGGAATGTGGCAATAAGGAAAACAGACACACACCTTTGCATACCCCGGTAGCTTATATTCTGTCGGGAGAGACCAAACAAGTGTGAAAAATAGCTTAATAAGCAATTACGGAACTTCAGTAACTTTATTCTATGTGTTTGAGTGTTGGGCCTGAAAGTGTCTTTGCACTGCATGCACACCTGGTGTCCATAGAGGCCAGAAGAGAGCATTGGGCCCCTTCCTGAGAGCTGGTTATAAGTTGCCATGTGGTGCTGGGAGCTGAACCTAGATGCCCAGCAAGAGCAACAAGGACTCTTGGTCACCGAGCCATCCTCCCAGCCCCCTAAATACACCATTTTAGGTTGCAGTTCAACTCCACAGAAAAATAACCGAAATGTTGAGATGGGAGGGGTGGGGAGAGGTTAGGAAGACTGTAGAAGGTGGCGCTGGGGCTAGTGTTTAAACTAAGGATGAATCCTGGCTGGAAGTATGTGTGTGATTGGGAGACAACAGGGCCTGCCCAGCTTCAGTAGACTGCATGCTGGTGACACTGGGTAAGGTTGTCTACGTGGTGGAGACCTATAAGAACCTGTGAGGACTTCAGCTCACATCCAAGTGTGTCATTTACCCAGCACCTCATAGCAAGTGGTTTTTGGCCCCAGTGACTTCGAACGGCCATGGATGTGCTTTGGTTTTTCAGGGTAGGATTCACCTTCAAGGGCTCACAAACTCCACAGTGCTGCTGCAGGACCAGTCAGTCGGCTCACGTCTAGTGGCTGCGGGTCTCTGATAGTCTTCTTCACGTGCCTGGCTAGGCCAGCTCTCCTCATGGAGGAACTGGATTCCAAGAGAGACAAAGTGTACTGTAGAAGGCAAAGCCAGTCTCAGGCCACCCAGCATCCAGGAAATAGAGATAGACTGCTTCATGATGGAGAATGTGTGGCTGTCACATTAAAAAGAGATGAAAAGGCTGGGCGAGGGGTGGGGGGGATGGGCTGCCTATGGCTCCAAACACTCTGTCTCACTCGTACGTGGAAGACTGGCTTTTCAGATCATTGCAGCTATGCAGAGAAGACCAGAATGCTTAAACAGGGCTGTTGAGATGCTTCCCACCAAGTCTGACAGCCTGAGTTGAATCTCCAGAACCCACATGGTGAGAGGAGAGAGTGGCCCAGCCAGTTGTATTTGATCGGCACACATGCATTGTGTGACCCTGGCCAGCCTGCAACTCACTATGGAGGTCAGACTGGCCTTAAACCCAGAGATCCAACTGCTTCTCCTTCCCAAGTGCTGGAAATAAAAAAAAAAAAAAAAATTAAAATAGGAGTATAAGTAGGAGTGGGCAGTGGTGCACGGTTTTAATTCTGGCACTCAGAGGCAGAAGCAGCAGGTGGATCTCTGTGAGCTCAAAGTCAGCTTGGTCTACACAGAGAGTTCCGGGACAGCCAGGGATACGTAAGACCCCGTCTCCAAACAAACAAAAGAGTAAATAGAACAATTAGTAGATGCCCCAAGGCCTAGTGAATGAGCCTGAGCGGAGGGGATAGCGGTGGACATGAGCCTGAGTGGAGGGGATAGCGGTGGACATGAGAGTCAGCTAACGCTGGCTCCAGTTTCAGAACTTCGATAAGCAGGATTGGTCTAGAATAAAGTGATGGCCTTTAAATGTGTGGGCTTTTCTGTGCTCACCCTTGCTCTGAAATGATGACACGGAGACCTGATGTATTGATTTCAAAGCTTCTTGCACTATAGCTTGGCAAAGCTTCTTGCACTATAGCTTGGCAGGCTCTCGTCTATTCTGACCTGACCATGCTGCCTATTCCTCAGATGCCTGTTGCCTGCCATCTTAGTCTTGTCCTGGTTGCTCCTGCTGTATCCGGCTCCTCATGGCAACTCTCTCCTCATGACTCCTTTCCTCTTTCTACCTGAGACCCACTCACTGAGATCAGAAGTCCCACCCCCTGTCTAGCTATTGGCTGATCACCTTTTTATTAATCAATCAGAGGTGATAGAAATAAATTTTTACACAGCAGTGAGACAGGAGATCTGAATACACAGAGCACAAAACTGTGCCCCAGCCTGGCCTCGGGGACAAGTACGTCAAGACTGGACCTGTAGCTTCTATAGTTGGCTGGGAAACAATGCTCCCTACTGAGATAGGACAGGATAGGACAAAGGTAGCTACCTGGCATGGCATGAATTAGGAGGAACAGGCTTTGGAGGGAGGGAAATTAGTGTGGTTTTCTATGTCCGTGAAGCCTGGATGTCTGTAGATACCTGTTCGGAAAGGCCAGGAGACAGTTTTTGCTGTGAGGAGGCGCCACGAGTCAGGAGATGTATGGTTGGGGTTGTTTGTTCATAAGACAGGAGATGATGTAGGGGGGCCAGTGCAGCTAATGAAACAGTTCTGAGGACTGAGGACATCCGTCTCTCTGTGACACATGTTGGAGTGACGTTAAAATGGAAGGATTTGTGTTCTGCTCACAGTTGCAAAGGTTTTTGCTCCGTGGTCTGTTGCATCCATTGCTTTGGGTCTAAGGGTAGACAGAACATTTGGTTGGCAGGAGCCTGCGACAGAGGTTACTGAACTTACTGTGGCCAGGAAGCAGAGGGAGTTACAAGAAGGAAAGGTTGGAGAACAAGTCATGTTCTTCAAAGACATAGGTGACTTTGAAGACCCTTAGTGACCACTCCCTCCAGTTAGAGCCCAGCTTCTTACTCAAGTTTCTGTCATCTTTCCAAATTGTGCCACAAACTGGGGACCAAGCTTAGAACACTTGAGCCTGTGAGGGACATCCCCTCCTGAGTTTCCTTGTGTAGCCCTGGCTGTCCTGGAACTCACTCTGTAGACCAGGCTAGCTTCAAACTCAGAAATCTGCCTGCCTCTGCCTCCTGAGTGCTGAAATTACAGGTGTGCGCCACCACTGCCTGGCTCTATGCCCAGCCCTGTGGGGGACATTTCATATTCAAACTTCAGGCTAACCGTGGTATGATGTGATGTGAAAACCACTCTTTGCATGCCTGGGGTCTGCGGAGGCCAGAAGAGGGTCTCATATCCCCTAGAACTGGAGTTAAAGGTGGTTGTGAGCCACCTTGTGGGGATCCTTTGGAAGAGCAGCCATTGCTTCTACCTTCAGAGCCCCTGCTGGTGGAATGTCACTAAGCACAGTGGGTCCTCTTCCTCTTGTGGTAGCAGTGGCCATTACTTCTTTGAACTTCTGTTTCCCTGGCCCGTCCATGGGTAGAGGGATGCACCTTGGGTGTTTATTATGAATGGAATAGAGGTATTGGAAAGTGCTGGCACCCAGGCCTTTGTGTGTCACCTGAGTAGCCCGGGGGCTCTGAACTCAGGAGCCCTCGTGACTTAGAACTCTTGTGATTGACACCTTTGGTTTTGGAGACCTGTTGTTCAACTTTCCGTTTCTCCTTCTGATAGCTGTACCCACATGGCTAAGGAAGCCCCAAGACAGCCAGCTGGAAGAGGGCAAACCCGGCTACTTGCACTGTCTGACACAGGCCACACCCAAGCCCACTGTCATCTGGTACAGGAACCAGATGCTGATCTCAGAGGTGAGAAAAGATGGCTCTTTGGTGCATGGGAGAGTCCTCCACAACCTTTCTCAGAGCATACCCGAGACCTCTCTTTACTCCTGAGGCTGCCCTCAGGGAGATGGAAGTAGCCTTCTACTCAAGTCTGTATCGTGCAGGACTCACGGTTTGAAGTTTCAAAGAATGGGACCTTGCGCATCAACAATGTGGAGGTCTATGATGGGACATTGTACCGCTGTGTGAGCAGCACCCCAGCCGGCAGCATCGAGGCCCAGGCCCGCGTGCAGGTGCTGGGTGAGTTGGTGTATGTGTTATGTTGGGAGAATGCCTATCCTGTGTAGGCAGGGGAGTGACAGGGATGACCCTGGCCTCTCTCCGTCTAAATTATTCCTCATCTCCTTCCCCACCGAACCAGAAAAACTCAAGTTCACGCCACCGCCACAGCCACAGCAATGCATGGAGTTTGATAAGGAGGCTACAGTGCCCTGCTCAGCCACTGGCCGAGAGAAGCCCACCGTTAAGTGGGTACGGGCAGGTGGGTACCATGTGACACAGGCTATGGTGGTCAAGGCAGTCAATTAGTCATATGTGTATAAGTCTGAGGGACAGGGGAGTACCCAACCTACACCTGGAATCGTTGGGAGCAGCCAGAATTAAAGGTCTGATTGGTATAATCTGGTAGAGAGGGGAAAGCTATAACTTCAGAGGGATCGGAGTACAGCACTGGTCAGCACCGAGATGACTCGCAGCTGCGGGGTGGACTGTTAAGGCAGTGGTGTCAAGACTCCCTCTTTACCAGCATTAAAGTAGCATGGAGTTTGACAAACATTTGTTTTTTGGGGGGGACATCACTCTGCCATCTTTATGTCTGTCTTCTATGAATCTTTTACTCTTACATAATAATTTTATTATATACACAACTTTTACTTATTACTTTTCCCGAACAAAGACATGGCTTGTTTTGTTTATTTGAATTAGTAGAGTAGTCAGGGTTTGAACCTGTGACCTTCAGCATGCCAGGCAAGCTGCCTCCACTGAGCTACATCCCTGACCACTTTTCAAAACCCTTTTATTTATCTTTTAATTATTTAATGAATTAGTTTAGTTTGTTAGTTGTCATTAAGGTTTTAGTATATAGTTTTAGCTAGCCTGGACCTCACTGCAGCTCAGCCTGACCTTGAGTGCATGGTCATTCTGCCTCAGCTTTCCAAGTTCTGTGAATATAGGTGTGCACCCACATCTGTACACCTGACCTGTTGGGTTTTCGTTTTGGGGACAGTTTTATTATGGAGAGCAGGCTGCCTTCAAACTCCCAGGGATCCACCTGCCTCCGCTTCCCAGGTACTGGGATTTAAGGCATGTATCACCATGCTCAGAGTATATGTGGTTTTTGTTGTTTTATTTGTTTCTTACTCATGCGTATGGGTGTTTGCTGGAAGGTTTGTCTGCGCACTGTGTGAGCGTAGTGCCTGCAGAGGCCAGCAGAAGGCCTCAGATCCATTGGGACTGGAGTTACAGGGGCTCAAGAGGGTTGTGAGCCACTGTATAGGTGCTGTGGGTGCTGAGACTCAAATCTGAGGCTGGGAGGGCAGCCTGTGCCATCTCTCCAGCTCCCCTCCCCCACCTCTTTCCTTTGTGAAGCAAGATCTCACTGTGTAGCCCTGGCTGACACGTGGAGCTGGTAGACCAGGCTGTTCTCAAGCACAGACCCGGCTGCCTCTGCCTCCTGAGTTCCAGCACATAACATGGTATTAATTCAGCATCATTAAGTGTTTCTCCTTTGTCTTTATTGTACATAATATCAGTCTCAACTATTATAATAACAATCTTGTAACTGGATTCATTGTCATTTACTTGAATATTCTCTAAGTGTCAGAGGCTGGGTTGTTACCTCTTTTTATTGCTTTAGTGGATCTCCAGTCCCAGTGCTAGTAGGCTTCAGTTTTCTGGATTTAGGTTGCTTTTTTTTTTTTTTCCGAGACAGGGTTTCTCTGTGTAGCCCTGGCTGTCCTGGAACTCACTTTGTAGACCAAGCTGGCCTCGAACTCAGAAATCCGCCTGCCTCTGCCTCCCAAGTGCTGGGATTAAAGGCGTGCGCCACCACCGCCTGGCCTGGATTTAGGTTTTAAGAAAGAATCCCAGAAGAGAGAGAAAGTGTGTGTGTGTGTGTGTGTGTGTGTGTGTGCACGCGCATGCACATATATATTATTTTATATATTATATTTGCATATAATATATAACATATCAATACATAATATATACTATATAATTATAATATATGTATATAACCATGTATATGAGCCGCCAAATTGTTCCTACAAGGCTGGACTGGTTTCACATTTGCGCCAGCCATGGGAGTGAAAGTGGGTTTGTGGTGTCAGCAGAAAGCTCCCTCACTCAGGTCTGGGATCCTTCTGGAAGAAGTACTGTCCTGGTGGATCTAGGGGGGATCAGGAGGGAGGAGTAACAGTCTGTGAGGTGAGGACGAGGCCAGGCAGTGGCCGGAAGTCTAGTTTGGCACAAGTGAAATGTTGAGCTGTACTAGAGGGAAGCCTGAACAACTGGAGAAGTCGTAAATACAGGGCCTTTGGACATGCCTGTGAGTAGGAAGGAGCGTGGCTCGTGTGGAGCAGAGATGGGTGTGGCTTGTGTGGAGTAGAGGTGAATAACTGAGGGCCTGCCTGCTCAGCCATCCATGTCATTCCAGCTCATGGTGTGATTTCTCCTGACTGATTTCTCTTTCTGCAGATGGAAGCAGTCTCCCTGAATGGGTGACAGACAATGCTGGGACCCTACACTTTGCCCGGGTGACCCGAGACGATGCTGGCAACTATACTTGCATTGCGTCCAATGAGCCACAGGGCCAGATCCGTGCCCATGTCCAGCTGACGGTGGCAGGTAGTGCCCGGGAGCCGGCATTATCAGAGCCTGGGGGTAACAGCTTAACATTCCAACAGCTCCATCGCTCACTACTTCCCGATCCTCCCTGGTCTCTTTCTATGCAGTTTTCATCACCTTCAAGGTGGAACCAGAGCGCACAACTGTGTACCAGGGCCACACAGCATTGCTGCGGTGTGAGGCACAGGGGGATCCCAAGCCTCTTATTCAGTGGAAAGGCAAAGACCGAATCCTGGACCCCACCAAGCTGGGACCCAGGTAGAGCTGCTTCCCTTCCTTCCATATTGACTTCACCTTTGCTGTCTGTGACGGTAGCTCCCTGGGGGCTGGCCAGGTGACCGTCGCTGTGGCTTCTCTCATGACAGGATGCACATCTTCCAGAACGGTTCCCTGGTGATCCATGATGTGGCCCCTGAGGACTCAGGCTCTTACACCTGCATCGCCGGCAACAGCTGTAACATCAGGCACACGGAGGCCCCCCTCTTAGTCGTGGGTATGGGCCTGGAAAGGGCGCCCTGTAGGGGAAGGGGTGGAATCCTTTCTCATCTTATAGGTACTGGCATCCTGAGCAGAGAAAACGTTTACACGGGACCGTCTGCTGGACCGTCCTTTACCTGACATTCCACAGCTGAGCGCTTGCTCTCTCTAGCACTCTCTCTCTCTCTCTCTCTCTCTCTCTCTCTCTCTCTCTCTCTCATGCCTCATTCTCTTGTTCACTTATAAAGAGAACAGGTTTTTGGTTTGAAATCTCAGAGCCTTTGGCCTGTGTTGCATAGGCCCTGTTGCTTTGGGTCTGTGGCAACATAGTACATGGTGGCAACAAGTACCTCCCCGTGACCTTGCTCTCCCACTCGGTCTCACCTTCTGAAGGTCCCACTGCTTCCCAGTAGCAGCTTCCCAGGCTGAGGACTGAGCCTTCACGTGGACCTTTGGGAGGAAAGCACACAAGATCCAAGCTTAGGGATGGACAGCTTAGAGGTTAAGAGCACTTCCTGTTCTTTCAGAGGACCTAAGTTCTGTTTGTAGCGTCTGACGTCAGGTCACAACTGCCTGTGCCTCCAGCTCCAGGTGACCCGAGGCCTCTAGCCTCTGACAGCACTTGTACTCACAGGCATATTTTCACACACGTAGACACACAAATGTATACAAACACATACCACACATAAGCACGCAAACATCACAGACACAACCACACATAGACACACAAACATCACAGGCATATACCACACACAGACACACAAACATATACACATAAATGTAATTTAAAAAAATAAAAAAGGTTCAAATTTATAAACCAGGCATGACTGTTCATTCTTCTAATCCTGGATTTTGGATTCTGAGACAGGAGGATTATCCTGAGCTCAAGCCCTGAGACAGAGATAGGATTGTCATGACTTGAAGGCTAGTCAGGGTTAGATAGTAAATTCCAAGGTAGCCTGGGCTATAGCATGAGACATTGTCTCAAACAAAATAAAAGAAACAAAAACTTGGAGCTATTGCAAATGGAGAGGGGACCAGGTCAGAATGCAGACGGCCCAGAGATGATGACAGGTTAACAGCCCCGAGCCACACCTGCCCTAGTGATCTCTGTCCATTTGAGAAGTTGTTGCTTGGCTGCAGAAGAGGAAGTTCACAAACTTTCCCACAAACGTCTCCGTTCATCAGGATTGTTTCCTAGTAACGTATCTCATAGAAAATGGGGTGTGGGATCTCTTGCTTGAAGCTGTTGATATTCACCTAGTGACTCACCGGACCTCGTGTCTTCTGAGCCATTGAAAGCCAGTAGACCAGCAGTGAGTGATACTGGGTGCTAAACCAGAAGCTTCCCGGTATCCTCTCCAGGGTGAGCTCACAGTATCGAGTCATCCAGAGAAGGCAGGGATGTGCCTCAGGTCCTGATGGCATGTGGAGGCCTTCAGGTGTTTAGAAATTATCATATATCTGGGGCGGGGAAATTTGGTAGAGCTGGTTAGCTTGAGTAGCCCCTGTCCTGACCTCTCCGTGTGTCTCTCAGACAAGCCAGTGATGGAGGACTCGGAGGGCCCAGGCAGCCCTCCCCCATACAAGATGATCCAGACCATCGGGCTGTCGGTGGGCGCAGCGGTAGCCTATATCATCGCAGTGCTGGGCCTCATGTTCTACTGCAAGAAGAGGTGTAAAGCCAAGAGACTGCAGAAACAGCCTGAAGGGGAGGAGCCAGAGATGGAGTGCCTCAATGGTGGGTCCTGCTGTAGCGGGAGGTGGGCCAGCATGGGTACAGAGCACCCTCCTGTGGCAGCTGTGGAGGAAGAGAGCCTGTAGAACTGGAGCTGGGGGTTGGACCTGGGGCTGCCTCCTCTGGCTGCAAGTCTAGGGTTGGCCCATTCTCAGGATCTTGGCTTCTGAACTGCTTGGCTTGGAACTCCCTCAGTGGAGCCTCTTGGGCCAGCCTTTTCTCCCACCCATAAAGCACAGATAAAAATGATATGCATATACATGTGTCTATTGCATACATGTCTTTTCAGCAGGCAGCCTCCAGGGGCAGTCTATCTGTCCATCTTTTTCCTAATCCCTCCCACCAGTAGATGTGTCTCCATTCATGACTCTACACGGTGATTTTCCCCTTTGCTACAATAGACCCAGTGATACCAGACAGCTTGTGTGGATATGGCATTCAGGTCCAGTGATTGAGATTAGAGCCCCCAAGCTCATTTCATACCTCCTAACCGTCTGCATCAATAAATGTTCACATCCAGGGTCTGCAGCCGCCCCCTAAGCCCCATCAGGTTGTCTGTGCGAATAGCTATTTTGTGTGTGATTAGACTCAAGTTGGCAGGAAGCGTGGTGGTGGCAGCAAGAACACACAGAGGGGATAGTACACCACAGGACGTGGGGACTAAGCTCTTGGCAGTATGCAGGGCGTCAGTCTTAGGATATCTCCTGACCCCTGACTCCTTGTTCCCAGGCGGGCCGTTGCAGAATGGACAGCCGTCAGCAGAGATCCAAGAAGAGGTGGCATTGACCAGCTTGGGCTCTGGTCCTCCAGCCACCAACAAGCGCCACAGCACCGGTGATAAGATGCATTTCCCACGGGCCAGCCTGCAGCCCATCACCACTCTGGGTATGTGGCCTTGCCTACAGCTGCCCCAGTTTTGCTGCAGGACACTGGTCTTGTGTCTGGGTAATGGGCTGAGGTGGTTCCGATTTAGTAAATTTATTTATTTATGTGTATGAGTACTCTGCATGTTTGTCTGTACACCAGAAGAGGGCATCAGATCCCATTATAAATGGTTGTGAGTCACCAAGTGGTGACTGGGAATTGAACTCAGGACCTCCGGGAGAGCAGTCTCTTAACCTCTGAGCCATCTCTCCAGCCCCCAAGTAGTATTTCCTTGATACTTCCTAAAAATTTTTTTTTTTTTTAAAGAACTTAAGTAAGCTTTTTCTCTAGGGAAAAAATATGAGAAATTATACATTTGTTCTGAGTTTTTTGTTTTTGGTTTTTAAAGTATATCAAAACTTTTAGAGCTGGAGAAGTAGCTCACCTGCCTAATGGCTTCGGCGCAGCGAAAGCGGGTGCCATAAGAAAGGTCACGGTTGAGACTCTCTCACTCAATGGCTAACGTGGATCTATACCCACAGGGAAAAGCGAGTTCGGGGAGGTGTTCCTCGCAAAGGCGCAGGGCATAGAGGAAGGCACGACAGAGACCCTGGTACTTGTGAAGAGCCTGCAGAGCAAGGACGAGCAGCAGCAGCTGGACTTCCGGAGGGAGTTCGAGATGTTCGGGAAGCTGAACCATGCCAACGTGGTGCGGCTTTTGGGGCTGTGCCGGGAGGCTGAGCCCCACTATATGGTGCTGGAGTATGTGGACCTGGTATGTTGTGGAGTGCCCTTGGATAGGCTTCCAGGGCTGGGCCACCACAGAGGTCATGGCTTTTGCTGGTCCCAGACAAGGCTCGCCTCCTGCTACTTGATCAGCCTGACTCCCCGCTCTCCCAGCAACCTGCCTTGCCTTTACCTCTCTTCAGTTCCTCCCATCTTTCTGGAGGCCAGTCTTAAGTTTTGGGGCTTCTTTGTACCCTGTCTGGATGCATTTCAGGTCCTACCGACTGGTTTTCTTTGCTTTGTTACTTCTTTCTGTGTTACCACTTGCCACCACTTGAGAAGCGTGTCAGGACCTGGCTGCCTTCTCTCTTCCCTTCCTGTCTCCTCTCCTCCCTTTCTCTTTCCTTCCTACCTTCTTCCCTTCCCCCAACCCTCTCTCCCTCCCTTCTTTTCTCTCTGTCACTTCCCCTCTCCTCCCCTCACCCGGTTCTTCTCCTGACTCAGGTGTCAGTCTGATCACCAGCCTGTCCACTAAGTTACCATTTCTGTGGTCACCCCTGTTCTGTCTTCCCCATCTTTGCGTTGCTGCTC
>JANHMN010000017.1:57483222-57521723 GCA_030674055.1 Rhabdomys pumilio
CCGTGTCTGGCACACATTCAGGTCAGGGCTTGTCACTGACTCCCAGCAGGGACTCGGCAAGCACAGGCTTGGTCTGATGCTTCCCAGCCCAGAGCTGGGTTGTTCACTAACGGAGGTGTTTGGCCCTTCCCTCAGGGAGATCTCAAACAGTTCCTGAGGATTTCCAAGAACAAAGATGAAAAATTGAAGTCACAGCCCCTCAGCACCAAACAGAAGGTAAGATCAAGGTGGGGGAATCCTTCAGGGTAGACTGCAAGCAAGAGCACACTTCATTACTCAATGCTACTCGAGTGCCAGGCCTCATGGAAGTATGTCACCTGTGTTTGCTAGCACATCAGTCCCCAGAAGTGTGCTCCTGTCCCCATTTCGTGGACCAAGAAACGGAGGTGTTGAGAGATTAAGTGGCTTGCTCCAGCTCTGTAGCCTGCAAGTAGCTTGATGTCATCATGTTGGCTTCACAGAGGAGGCAGCCTTTCCGGCCCTTGTCTTTATTGTTGAAGCTTCTGTGAAAGCAGTCACCCACATGCCCGCAGCTCCCAGCAAAAGCAGCAGCAGGCACCCCATGTCCAGGGGCTGCTGGATTGGGTGTGGCCTTGGGCAGGTTTCTTTAACGTGTGTGTGGACACTCTGACCTTACAGACTGAAGGACTCGAAGCATGACACACACGGGAAGCGAGTGGGAGGCCTCGGTGCGAGATGTGGGAGACATCCAGGTCCTTAGGTAGCCAGACAGCTGTGGTTAACAAAGAAGGTTTCCTGAGGGAGAAAGCCTTTGAGCTCAGTTCTCAAGGACAGGAAGTAGTTGAATGGCAGGAAGGGATGGCTTCAGGAGAGAGGATCAAGGAAAGCGGCTGGGACAGGGACAGAGGCAGATGCAGGCTGACAGCTCAGCTTCGTACTCGGGAAGATGGGGCAAAGGATGGCCTGGAGGCCGGATTCCATCTGGGATACATAGTGTGAGGCCAGCCTGTGCTATGTGGTGAGACCCTGACTCCAAAGCACAAATGAGAAAACAAGGCAGGAAGGGAGTCGGTCACCTCTGTCATTTCCTCAGGTGTTGACAGAAATCAGCACTTCGCCACACGCCATCCTGTGCATATCTGCAACTAGTCTTCAGTTCGATGAGGAAGTTTTCAGAGACTGAGTTCCATACCCTCCTAGGAGAGCACTCAGATGAGACAGAACTGCTTTGAAGATCCAGATTGAGGACTGAGAGATAGGGCCTCAGAGGTTAAGAGAGCTTACTGCTCTTCCTGAGGACTCAGGCTCAGTTTCCAGCACTCCAGTTAGGTGACTCACAACCTCCTGGAATTCCAACTCCAGGGGAGTCTGAGGCCTCAGACCTCCGTAGACTCCTGCACACAAATGCCCCAACCCAGGCACAGACAGACAAACCCACACACAGATAGATACGTACACAGACAGACAAACACAGACACAGAGCATAGACAGGCCTTTACACAGACAGACACAGAGACACGCAGAGATGCATCCACAGACACATAAAGAGACCCATACACAGACACACAGACCCACATGCAGATGCACACAGAGACCCACACATAGACAGACAGACAGACACACATTAAACATAAATCTTAAAAGTTAAAAAAAATACAGATTTAGCCAGGTCTTATGGATCATATCTGTGGTCTTAGCTCCTTGGAGACAGTGGCACAAATATTGCCAGACTTTGAAGATAAGTAGATGTTTCTACTGTATCATGACGCTCATGCCAGCCTGAGGGAAAACAAATTAACTAACATTTGTATGTGTCTGTAGGTCAGAGGACAGCTTTATGGAATCAGTTCTCTCTGTCCACCTTTATGTGGGCTGCAGGTCCTCAAGCTTGCCTTTACCCAGCAGCCACCTCGCCAGCCGCCATCTTATCTCTTCCTCCATGACTGTATTCTGTGGTTGATAACTTCTCCCTTAGGGTTCCTGAGTGAGTCTCTAAGGCAGAGGAAGTACTCAGTGAGCCAGTTACTTGTCCAAAGGTTGAAGGGACCTCTTCATTTTTCTGTTACATGTGTGTATTTAGTTATAGGTGTTTAAAGTTTGTTGTTGTTATTAATTATTGTATGTGTGCATGACTAAGGCACACACATGCCAGTCTCTCCTCCACCATAGGCTCTGGGGATCTCGTTGAGGTCTCAGGCTCGTGTGGATGTATGTCTGTGTTCTAACACATCTTGATGGCTAGAAGAAATTCCTTTCTTTAGTACTTGAGATGACACCTCATGGTCAGTAGGCAGACATTCTCCTGCTGAACCATTCCCCACAGCCTCATTCTGTCTCTGTAACAAGGATACTGCTGGACCCCTGTGTCTCTCAGTATTTACTTCTGCCATTTAGATGAGGGGATAGAGGTCACAGGAGCAAGCTTTTTCTTTTAAACTTTGTCTTAATTTTGTGTGTAAGGGTGTTTTATCTGCATGTATTTATACCACATGCATGCCTGGTACCTGGGGGTCCTCTGGAACTGGAGTTATAAACAGTCGTGATCCACCACACGGGTGCTGGCAACTGAACCCAGGTCCTCTGCAAGAGCAGACACTGTTCTTAACCACTGAGCCACTGCTGCTGCCCCTCCCTGCATCTTCTTTAAAAAAAAAAAAAAAAACCCATACACTTATTGGTATTTGTGTATGTGTCTGCATATATACCTGCTTACAGAGGTGGCTCTATTCTTCCACTGTGTGCATTCCAGGTCACAAGGCTTGGTGGCAAGTGTCTTTCCCTGCTGAGCCACTGTTAGCCCAGAATCATGGATCTCTACCAGTTCTCTCAAGCATACAAAAATTCTGTGACTTTTTTCTCAAGCATGGAGCACTTCTGTCATGGTGACCCTCTTGTTTGAGAACAGTTTTTACAAGTTTCAGCTCTCTTGGGTGCCATGGTTTATTTTGGATTTAGTTTTTTATGAGACAGGGTTTCTCTGTTTAGCCTTGGTTGTCCTGGAACTTGTTCTGTAGACCAGGCTGGCCTCGAACTCTGCAGGCAAGCCTATTGCTCCTCCTGCTCCTGCCTCCCAAGTTCGTATGTGTGCCACCACCACCCAGCTTGGAGTCTGCTTTCTTGCCAGAAATCCTGTCTTGGCCAGCCTTCTACCAGGACTGCGATGCAGGGCTGGAGTGATGGCTCAGCAGCATTCGCTGCTCTAGAGGACTTGAGTTTGGCTCTCTGCAGTCAGGATAGTGAGTGGTTCACATCCAAACTGCCTGCAAACCCAGTTCCAGGGGATTTGGTGTTCTTTCTACCTGTGTCCTGAGGACTGGGGTTAAAGGCCTGATCCATCCACCCATCTTTTTTGATTCAGGGCCTCTTGCTGACCTCACTGATTGGCTAGCCCGTCTGGCCAGTGAGCCCTATACATGGGTTCTGAGATCCAAACTCAGGTGCTTATGCTTCGCCTACTGAGCCATCTCCACAACCCCTTAATCTCGCGTAATTAAGCCTTCGGCAGGCCTAGTGAAGCAGCTACTATATTCCATTTTCTGAGAAGCTAGCTGAGGCTGTGGTGTTTGAGGTTTCCTAAGCAGCACTCCAGGGGTACCTGGAGTCACAGAGACAAGGGTTGTGTTACCGGTGGTCCTCTTGATCCCTAGTCCTGGGCTGTTCTCACAAGCTGTTCTCTCTCACCAGGTGGCCCTGTGCTCCCAGGTGGCCCTGGGCATGGAACACTTGTCCAACAACCGCTTTGTGCACAAGGACTTAGCTGCTCGCAACTGCCTGATCAGTGCCCAGAGGCAGGTGAAGGTGTCAGCTCTGGGCCTCAGCAAGGACGTATACAACAGGTAGAAGGCTTAGAGGGAGTGTAGGCTTTCGTTTCTTCCCAAGGAAGTCTGAGGGGAGACAGAGGGAGGTGCAGTGTTCGAAGGAGGCAGTGAAGAGTTTCATGGCTGCTTAGCGGAAGGTGGGGTGGGATGGGAGGGTTAGCAGAACGGTGGGCTGGGGTGGGAGGGTTGGCTGGAGCCTAAGTATCCATTTTCTAAAGACACAACAGGTTCCCAGAAGTGACCCCAAGTTGCTGCTGGTTATGGATTTTCTGTAGTGATTAAAAAACAATTATTATAAGCCAGGTGGTAGGCAAGCCTTTAATCCCAGCACTCAAGAGGCAAAGACAGGTAGATCTCTGAGCTTAAGGCCAGCCTGGTCTACAGAGGGAGTTATACGACAGCCAGGACTACACAGAGAAACCCTGTCTTGTGAAACTAAAAAAGCAAAATACCCCAAAACAGAAGACAGCCCAATATTATAAACCTAGAGTGGTTTGGGTTTAGAGGTCGGTGAAAAGGAGAATACTTACAGCAGTTTGTATGTCATTAACTGCGTGTGGCATGTCACTGACTGTAAGTTTTTGTAATTCAGCTGAATTACAAAAAATTACTCTGAAGCTTCAGCATTAAAACTTACTCATTGTGGTCAGAGAATATTCTAGATTGCCTATATATGCCACCTTAGGGGTTCCCAGTCACCCCAGTTTGCCCGACTATCACCTCACTCATTTTATTATTGATAAGTAAAGCCTTTTCTACTTTTTAATTCATATTCATATTTTTTACTATTTATTTATTTTTGCAGTGTTGGGATCAAACCCAAGGTCTCACATATAGCCCGACCAGTTTTTAAAATTTCGAAACAGGCCGGGCGGTGGTGGCGCATGCCTTTAATCCCAGCACTTGAGAGGCAGAGGCAGGTGGATTTCTGAGTTCGAAGCTAGCCTGGTCTACGGAGTGAGTTCCAGGACAGCCAAGGCTACACAGAGAAACCCTGTCTCGAAAAACCAAAAAAAAAAAAAAAAAAAAAAAATCGAAACAGGACCTTGCTAAGTTTCTCAGGCTGTCATTGAACTCACTCAATAGCCTAAGTAAAAGTAAGCTTTAAACTCATGATTCCCCTGCCTCGGCCTTCCAAGCAGCTGGGATTATAGGATTGTATCACCAGGCCTGAGTGTTTGCCAACAGGCTTATATCTGTACTGTGCTTGCCTAGTGCCTGCAGACCTTAGGCTATCAGATCCCCTGGAACTGGAATTAGAGGCGGTTGTGAGCCGCCTTGTGGGTGCTGGGAATTGAATCCAGTTATTCTGGAGGAGTAGCAAGTGCTCCTAACCTCTGAGCCACCTCTCCAACCCCTCTAAATGGAATAATTATTTATGTATGTACTATTTTATATGAATGGGTATTTTGTCTGCATGTATGTCTGTGTGCCAGTGTGGTACCTGGTATCCACAGAGGCCAGAAGAGGGGTTCAGACATCTTGGAAATGGAGGTACACGAAGTTATAAAGGTTGTAAACTGCTATGTGGTTGCTGGAAATCGAACCTGAGACCTGGGTGAGCAGCTAGTGCTTTTAACCCACGAGTCATTGCTCCAACCACCTCTTACTGGAATTTTTACACCATCACACCTTACTCAAATAGACCCACACTCAGGGTTAACCCAGCACACTCCTGTGCTCAGCATATGCATTCCCCAGTCCTTACATGTCTTCTTTGGGAAAGAAGGAGAGGGAGAGTCCTGTTTTGAGATGAGGCTGGGCTCCTAGGCCTTGGCCCTTCTTGACCTAGCCTGTGTTGGTTTTCTGTTGCAGTGAGTACTACCACTTCCGCCAGGCCTGGGTACCTCTGCGTTGGATGTCTCCAGAGGCTGTCCTGGAGGGTGACTTCTCCACTAAGTCTGATGTCTGGGCCTTTGGTGTGCTCATGTGGGAAGTGTTCACTCATGGAGAGATGCCTCATGGTGGACAGGCAGATGATGAGGTTCTGGCAGGTAAGTAGCTGTGTTCCTGATAGAACCCTCACCTTTCCCCATCCCACCTCTGCTTGCTCAGCCTCCAGGGCTGTCGAGCCTAGCTCCTCTGGTACTTAGCAGTCAGGACGTCTCTGAGCAGTAAAAATATGTAAGTGCAGGTTAGTAAGGTGGCTCAGCGGATTGGGGTGCTTGCCGTTGAGCCTGATGACCTGCGTTCAGTCTCCAGCACCCACACAGTGGAAGGACAGAACCATCTCTCCCAGATTGTAGTTACACGCACGCACGCACCCACATCAATCAATGAGTCATTTTTTAAAATACTGGAAAGCAGGTTCGGCTGTGTAGGAGCCGATCGAGCCCTTGGCTGGCATATGAGAAGCCCTGGGTTCAATCCCTGGTTCTGTAAAACACAACACTGACCTGTTGGAATCATTCCATACTGGATAATACCGCTTATCCCCAGTCCCTCTTTCAGCTGTCAGTTGCTTTAGCTCCCACAGGGACCCTGTCTATCAGCCTGAGAACTGGGGATCAGAGTTACCTCTTTGTCTTCTAAGATCCTTGCCATACTCTCAAAATGTGGTGCCCACCCATCACTGATGAGTACTCCCCAGAGCAAACCAGTCTTTGAGTGAACGCCATAGGAACTACATGTCCCAGCAGACAATGACAAGTTATTAAGCATTTGGGCTAATGCTGCCCGCTGTGTGTTCCACAGACTTGCAGGCTGGGAAGGCTCGACTCCCACAGCCCGAAGGCTGCCCGTCTAAGATCTACCGACTGATGCAGTGCTGCTGGGCCCTGAACCCCAAGGACCGGCCCTCCTTCAGTGAGATCGCCAGCACCCTGGGAGACAGCCCTGCAGACAGCAAGCAGTGAGGGAGCCTTGTAGGCTGTCCCTCAGGACGGTGTGGACAGGGGAGAACCCCTCTTGAGGGGAGCCTGTAGCATGAGAGACAAGATAGCCCTGTCCTTGGCCCTGGGGTCCCTGCCCAAGCACAGCAGGCATTGCTGAAGGCTGGCAGTGCCTAGGTGTCTCTCTTCACCTCAGCCACTGGGGCGCTGATTCAAACCCAGGCTGGGTGACTATGACCTTGGGCTGGCATCTTCCTTTGCCACCCCTTCCCTTATCAGGGACTATGGGTACCTCAGGTAACCCCAATTTCTGGCCTGAGACTTATTTTGGCCAGGTCCAGCTCTGCCACGAATCTGCCAATGTTGCCTGGGGAGGGCTGGGCTGGGGCTGAGCTAGGTTTTGGGGACTTCTTTAATACACAAATATACTCAACGTTCTAGGATAACTTGGGGCACACGGGACCAGCAGGCCTCTTGGCCCATGGGTCCCACCGGGGGGCATCTAGCCGGTCGTGAAGGACACGGCAGTGGAGTCCTCCCCACTGTGGGCTTGTGCACAGTAAGCCAGACCCCTGGCCTCAGTCTCCTCTCCTCACCCTAAGTGCCTGGCAGATGGAGAAGTGTCCGGGAGCTTTTGACACTTATATAACCCGCCCGTTTTGTACGCACCCTGGGCGGCCTTTGTATGTAATTGCAGCGTGGGGTGGGTGGGCATGGGGGAGGCCTGGGTGGGCCCGAGAGGAAGTAGGGAGGGAGGGCCACCCCTGCCTTATACTCTTATTGTTGTTGTTATCATTTGTTTGTTTTATGGTTTTGTTTTATTTTTTTTTTTTTTACACTCGCTGCTCTCAATAAAGAAGCCTGTTTTTTACAGCCTGTTTGCTAGACCCTTCATGGCTTTTGTTCATGAATGGTGTTCTTTGTTTCCTTCTCTTTGCTGATCAGAAGGGACAATGTGACTTCTTGACATCTAGCAGGGCTTGGATGGGACGATTCCATAGAAGCTGGTTCTGCTCTTCCACTCGGAGCTGTCTCATGATCCACTTCTACCTGTGTGATGGCTGCTTATTCTCTGCCACGCAGGCCAGAAGCGGAGTAGTATGGTAGGTGTGGAGGACCAGAAAAGGGGCCAATGGTAGAGTCAGGCTGAGTCCCTTTGAAACTAGGAAGGCCAGGGGCTGGAGAAATGGTCCTGGGTTTTGGACCCACGTAAGCAGAAGATTACAGCTGTCTGTAGCTCCAGTTCAGGGAATCCAACCCCCTCTTTTGGCATCAGTAGGCCAAAGCAGGCAACAGGCTCACACATGAAATAAAAATCTTGAAAGAAAAGAAAACACTACAAAAAATGAGCTGGGAGCTGGGTAGTGGTGGCCACATCTTTAATCCCAGCAGAGGCAGGGGGATCTCTGTGAGTTAGTGGTGGGCCTGGTCTACAAAGCTGTTTTGGACATCCAGGCCTGTTAACAGAGAAGCCCTGTCTTGAACCATCCACCCACCCAAAATGAGCTGGGAAATGGCTCAGCGGTTAAGACCCCTTTGTTGATCTTGCAGAGGAGCTGGGTTCAGTTCTAAGAACCTACAAGGCAGCTCACAACCTTCCCTAACTCCAGTTTCAGAGTAGTAGACATCCCTCTTCCTTCTTCAGGTACTAGGCACATACATGGCACATATACAGATATATTCAGGGTAAACACCAATATACATAAAAGAAAGAAACCTTTATTATAATTAAATATATATATAGTTTTTGGTGATGGCTACATAAAATATATATGTGTGTGTGTGTGTGTGTGTGTGTGTGTGTATGTATGTGTGTGTGTATATTATATATGGAAGTATATATGTATATCTAACTTACATTTATTTATGTATTATAATACATTTATGGTTTGTTTTTGTTTTTTTGTTTTGTTTTTTGAGACAGGGTTTCTCTGTGTAGCCCTGGCTGTCCTGGAACTCACTCTGTAGACCAGGCTGGCCTCGAACTCAGAAATCTGCCTGCCTCTGCCTCCCAAGTGCTGGGATTAAAGGCATGCGCCACCACCTCCCGGCATTTATGTATTTTTAATACATATATTTCATGCCATGAAGCACTAATTTTTGATTCCCAAACATAAATCAGGCATGCAGGAAGGAATATTCCTGTAATCCCAGAGTCTGGGAGGTAGAAGCAAGGGGATCAAGACCAGGGCTGGGCAGATGGCTCAGCCATTAAAAGTATGCCGTGTCTACTCTTGCAGTGTACCCAGGGTTAATTCCCAGGTACCCACTTGGCTGCTCACCGCTGTCTGCAACTCCCATTCTAGGGTATCTGCCTACATGGGTACCAGGCATACACATAGAACACAGACAGACAAGCATGAAGAAAATAAACAATAAGAATAATGAAAGCTACTCTTTTTAATTAAAAAATAAAGAAACAAAAATGTTCCAGGCCATCTTCAGCTACATTAAAAAAAAAAAAAAAAAAAAAAGTAGCCTGTCACATCATCTGACCCCAGACTTCATCTTAAGTCTCGCCATTTTTTTCTGCCTGTTTGGACAGAAACAGAGGTTACCTCTCATCACTAACTTTCCTATCTCTGAAGGGTACCAGTGTTAGGAGAGTCAACCATACTCAAAAACCAACAATATTTAGTAGTATTAGTTTGTGTATGACAGGGCGTTCAAGCATAGTCTGAGAATGGCCTTGAACTCACTACAGAGCTAAGGTTAGTTTTGAACTCCTGATCACCCTGCCTCTACCTCCCAAGTGGTGGGATGATGCATGTGCAACCATGCCCAGTTCAGAATCTTAGCTCACCTTGGATTTCTGTGCAGCCAGCACAAAAATTCATTTAACTCAGCTCTGCTCAGTTTCTTCAGTTCTGCTTGAATATAAGAGAAAAAAATATATCAAAATGTAATTCTAGTTGTCAAAAATGTCCTCCAATAGACACCTACATACATAAAGTCTAAGGTACTACTTATTGTCCCAAACCTAGGCTAGAGCTAAGCACTGTTGTTTGCAGCGTGGCTTTCCAGAATTTACTTGGGTGCACTGGCTCATGGTTTCCTTTCAGTTTCCTGTGTAACCTGCTGTTAAAACGAAGACCCTCTACCTCAGCATGAAAGATGTCCTGACATTTTTTTTAAAACATAGTCTCTGTTATATAGTTTAGTTGTCCTGAAACATGGTATGTAGATCAGGCTGGTCTTAAACCCATTCAGTTTCATACCTCTTGCTCCTCGACAAGTGCTGGGATTAAAGGCACTTTTTAATTTTATTTTTTGTATATGGGTGTATGACCTGAGTGTATGTGTAGAGTGCCCTCAGAGGCCAGAAAATGGCATTGGGTCCCCTGGAGTTGGAGTACAGGCGGCTGTTAGCTACCATGTGGGTGCTGGAAATTGAACCTAGGTCCTCTGAAAGAGCAGCCAGTGCTCCTAACTTCTGAACTGTCTCTCCAGACCCATGTTAATAATTTTTAAAGATTTACTTTCTGGGACTGGAGAGATGGCTCAGCAGTCATTGGCTGCTCTTGCAGAGGACCTGGGTTCAATTCCCAGCACCCACATGGCAGCTCACAACTGTCTGTAACTCCAGGTCCAGATGATCTGACACCCTCACACACACACACACACACACACACACACACACACACACAGGCAACATCCCAATGCACAAGAAATAAAAATAAGAGTCAAGATCTACTCGTATTCTGTGTACGTGTGTGTACGTGGTAAGTCTGTACCTGTGTCTGTGCCCCTGAGAACGCAGGCTTCTGAAGAGGGTGCTAAGTTCCTCGTAGGCAGTAAGCCACCCGACATGGGTCCTGGGAACCACACTCAGATCCTCTAGAAAGGCACTTTTACTCACTACACCCTTTCCAGTCCATGGTTGGCATTTAAATTTTTTTAATTTATTCCTTGCATATGGGTGTTTTATCTGTATGTGTATCTGTCTGTGTGCCATGTGAGTGCCTGGTGCTTGAAGAGGCCAGAAGCAACCATTGGCTGTCTCTTGGGGCTCTGAGCCACCACGTGGAGCCAACTCCTGTATACTCTGATGTGCATACATGCACAGGTGAGCACACAAAAACAAATGTAATAATGTAATTTTTTTAAACACAAAATAAATATTACATTAGCCAAATAAAACACGTCTATAAATTTTTATTGTTAGTTCAGGGCCTCATATACTCCAGACTGGCCTCTAACTCATTATGTAGCCAAGGATAACTTTGAACTTTTTTCCTAATACTCTTGCTTCTACCTCCAGAGCCCTGAGATTGCAGGTATATACCATTATGTCTGGCGTATGTGGGGCTGGCTAGGCAAGTGTTCAATAAACTTTTCTACATCTCCCACACCAATGAATTCATTTTTTGTTTGTTCGTTCTTTTGTTTTTCGAGACAGGGTTTCTCTATGTAGCCCTGGCTGTCCTGGAACTCACTCTGTAGACCGGGCTGGCCTCGAACTCAGAAATCCACCTGCCTCTGCCTCCCAAGTGCTGGGATTAAAGGTGTCTGCCACCACCGCCCAGCAAATCTGTTTTTTAAAATAGTTTTCTTTTTTTTTGTATGTGCAAGACATTATGCCTGCATGTTTGTCAGTGTACCACATGTGTGCCTGATGCCGACAGAGACCTGAAGCATGTATGCCCCATAGTTGGTTTCTGGCAGATGGCTGTGAGCTGCCATATGGATGCTGGGAACCAGTGCTCTTGACCACTGAGCCATCTCTCCAGCATACAATCCAGTTTGGTTTTATATCAGCAATCTCTTTGGCTCCCGAACCTGCATTCATCTGGCATGGTATGGATCCGAGTCTCCCACTTCCCAGTCTCCTTCGTGGTGAGAGGAGTTAGTGTGAATGAAGTCATCCTAAGAAGGCTGTGACACAACCCAGTAAGCCAGGAGAAATAGCAGCGTCTTGAGAAACTGAGGACAGGATAGTGTCACCCCAGATTCCTCCCATGGTGGTTGAAGTGGAGACCTGTCTTACAGTACAGGACTCAGAATTCTTGGGAAGCTGGGTGGGATGAAACCACAGGGCTATGGATTCCAGATCGGGCTGCTTAGACAACCCCTGCCCCACCCCATCCCTGCTCTATCTGTGCCCCTTGAACCCTTCCAGAACCTACTTGTGTTATCTGCCTCTTAAGCTAATGCATTCCATATGTTTAAGTACCTGGGGTGCAAATTAGCAGGGAAGAAAACTCTTGGGAAATGGGGTTGAGGGGCGATTCTAGCTCCTGTTTTCAGAGACTTGGTGACTAAACCTACATTATATGTGTTGGTACATGTATGTACATACTGTATTAAAAATCTCTTGGTATTTCTCACGTCTTCTGGACCATGACTCATAGTAAACAATGCAATGGACATTGTCACCCAGCACAAACATAAAGCAGATGAAATCAATTTTCCACCCTCTTGGCATATATAAAATGGTACTTATATATGGCTCAGCTTATATATAATGCAAACTAAAGTGGTTGGTGGTTTTAGTTTTTGTTGAGTGTGTGTGCGCGCGTGTGCGTGCGTGCGTGCATGTGTGCGTGCATGCGTGTGTGTGTGTGTGTGTGTGTGTGTGTGTGTGTGTGTGTGTGTGTTGAGAAAGAGTCTCACTATGTAGTCCTGTAGCCCTGGCTGGCCTGGAACTCACAGTCATTGGTGTGCCTCCACCTCCTGGGTGCTGAAACTACAGGCATATTCCACCATACCAGCCCAAAGAGAAGTTGTTTGTATCTGTGCTAAACTGGGTGTGGTGGATCCAGCCTATTGGAGTAAATGTTCAAAGTCTTCCTTAGCTACACAGTGAATTCATTACCAGCCTGTGATAGTTGAGACTTTGGTAGTTGATACTTAACTTTGTGTTTTGTTTTTAACTGCATGGGTGAGTGTGGCAGCCGTAGGATAGCCTTGACTGTCATTCCTCAGAGTCTGTGCACCGAATTAATTAATTAATTGTTTTTTCAAGACTGGGTTTCTCTGTGTAGCTCTGGCTGTCCTGGCACTCACTCTGTAGATCAGGCTGGCCTCAAACTCAGAGGTCTGTCTGTTTGCTTGTGCATTCAGAGTGCTGGAACTAACAGTGTGCCAGGCCAGTTGGCTTTTATTTAAACTTTTGAATTACACTTTATTTGTGTATACACTACGGCATATGTGTGTACAGAGGACATCTTCTGAGAGCGGAGTCTTCCCTTCCACCATTTTGGTTTCAGGGGTGGGGGAATGAACTCAGTAATCAGGCTAGGCAGTGAGAGCCTTTGCCCACTGAGTCATGTCAGTAGCCCAATCTTAGATTGTTATGACACGGTCTCTCACTCAAATGGGGACTGCCACATAGAGGTAGCCTGAGTGACTGGGGGCCGCAGCTGTCTGCCTGTCTCTTCCTAGCACTGAAATAGATATAAAAGCACATGCCACCAAAGCTGGCTTTTGTTTTTTTGTTTTTTTTGTTTTTTTGTTTTTGACGTGAGTTCTGGGTTTTGAACTCAAGTCTTTAAGTTTTTGGCTCAGTTCTTAATCATGCACTTGTGCCGTGTGTGTGTGTGTGTGTGTGTGTGTGTGTGTGTGTGTGTGTGTGCGCGCGCGCTGGACCCATGGTCATCCTTCTAGTGATTTTCCTGGGTGTTGCAGGAATGAACCACCTCATCTCGGTAGCTTATTCGTTGCTACAAGTACAACAAACCGATCGCTTTATCTTCACAACACTTTAAGGAAACCCATTTTGGAACTGGAGAGATCACTTAGTAATTAAGAGACTGTTCTTCTCTAGAGGTCCTGAGTTCAATTCCTAGCAACTACATGGTGGCTCACAACCATCTGTAATGAGAACCAATACCCTCATCTGGTGTGTCTGAAGACAGCTACACTGTACTCATAAATAAAATAAACAAATATAAAAAAGGAAACCCATTTCATTAAACACACCGGGATGTTTGTCCACAGATTGGGGCGACTTGCCACATGTAGACCCCATTACCTAACCACAGAGCACTGCTGTGGCTTGTTTTCTTCTTCGCCCCCTTTAAACCTGTATTCAGAACCGAGGGACGGGCACTTGGGATTTCTGTTGCTGCAACAACCATGATCAAAAAGCAAGTTGAGGAAAGGGTTTACTCAGCTTACACTTCCACATTGCTGTTCATCACCAAAGGAAGTCAGCACAAGAACTCAATCAGGACAGCAACCTGGAGGCAGGAGCTGATACAGAGGCCACACGGAGGGGTGCTGCTTATTGGAATGCTCTCATGGCTTGCTGAGCCTGCTTTCTTCTAGAACCCAGGACCACCAGCCCAGGGATAGCACCATCCACAATGAGCTGGACTCTCCCCCTTGATCACTAATTGAGAAAACAGAGCCTCAACAGAGGCTCCTTCCTCTCTGATGACTCTAACTAGTGTCTAGTTGACACCAAACCAGCCAGTACAGGTACCAAGGCCAGAGAATGGGCCAGGTCACTTGTTTGCAGGCCTGCAAAGGCAGACAGACTTTTTATTTGAATATTTTTTTTTTTTAGATTTATGTGCATTGGTGTTTTGCCTACATGTATATCAGCGTGAAGATGTCAGATCACCTGGAACTGGAGTTAAAGACAGCTGTGATCTACCATGAGGGTGCTGGGAATTGAACCCAGGTCCTTTGGAAGAGCAGCTAGTACTCTTAACCACTGAGCCAACTCTTCGGGCCCCCTATGTTTTGAGTAATTTTCTTTCTGACTGGTTTTGTATGTAGTCTTGGTTGGCTTGGCACTCAACTATGTAGGTCAGGTTGGTCTTGAACTCCAGGCAATCCTCCTGCCTCAGCCTCAGGAATAGAATTAAATGTGTGCAGCACACAGTCCGATCAGACTTAGTTTCAGTAACATAGAAGCCCACAATATTTTCTTTATCTTGGAAGAAAGACTCAGACTCAGACCCTTAACCTGGGCTTTGTAACACCCACGTTTTAACCTTTATATCATTTTTTTTTTTAATTCTCCTATGGACCTGCAATGTCGATCACTCCCTTGTTTAAATTTTCTATCCCACTGTACTTTCAGGCCTTTGCTTTATCCTCGAGACCACCTCCTCTCTTTGAGCACAGCCGGCAGCTGGAAGTCTTCACTGACTGACCTCTCACTCTCAGCCCTGCCCCCATCATGGTTGGGAGGACGTCTCTGTGCCTCCTCCTCCTCCAGATGTGTCTGCCAAAGACACCCCTCCACCCCCAGAGTAGAGGATGATGAACGATGTGACCTCGCAGCCAGACTTGTGGGAAAGTGTTGATCCTTTGAAAAGAGAGGGAAAGGCAATGTGTGTGTGGTAGCGGAACGAGTGGAGCCGCTGGGCTAGCGGAGTCAAACACTCCAGTTTCCTCGGCTCCAATCACTTTACCTTCCTCAGGAAGTGGTGGGAGAAGCTCAGCTCTCCAATCTATCCCTGCACTCCGTCGCTGGAATTAAGAAGGTTTTTTCTTATTTATTTCAAACTCCAATCCATTCAGGGGTTCCCTCTTCTGCCCTCCAGTCCTCTCCCAGGCTTCTACTATGATACTTTCAATAATACTCCACTCCTCTCCAACACAGAGGGGCGGAACTGGCTCGGCTCCACTGTTCCTTTAAGGAATTGGCTCCTCCCCCCCCACGGAATCGCGGTCTGACGCAGGATGACAGCAGCGAGTTCGGTATGTCTATGCAAATAAGTGTCCCCTTCGGGCCAATGGGGAGCGGAGGTGCCGGAAGCGCGGACCAATGGGGCGGGGGCGCTTGGGCTCGCCATATAAGGAGCGGCCTCGCCATAAAAGGAAACATTGTATCTCTTTATATGGGGGGGGAAGGGTTGGGGGATACCTCCGCCGCCAGCGCGTGGTCCCGGCCCCCTCCACCCGCGGTCTCGGCCGCGGCCAGCAGCCCCTGCCCCGCGGGGGACGCTGACGGCCGCAGGGCGCGCCTCCCCAGCACACGGACAGGGGGCGCTGCGCGCGGCCTGGGGCAACCCCGGCCATAGGGGCAGGAAAGTGAGGGCCCAGGTCGGCCCGGGCGTGCAGGGGCCCCAGGTTCGCAGCGGCGTCCGCGGCAGCGAGAGCGGCTGTAGCAGCAGCGGGAGTGCCGGGTGGAACCGGGAAGCCGATGGCGGCAGCGGCCCCGATTCCTCGTTGACTTGTCCGTCCGCCCTCCTGCACTGAGCGCCATGTTACCGAGCCAAGCTGGGGCCGCGGCGGCTCTGGGCCGGGGCTCGGCCCTGGGGGGCAGCCTGAACCGGACCCCGACGGGGCGGCCGAGCGGCGGCGGAGGGACTCGCGGGGCGAACGGGGGCCGGGTCCCCGGGAACGGCGCGGGGCTCGGCCAGAGTCGTCTGGAGCGGGAGGCTGCAGCGGCAGCGGCGCCCACCGCCGGGGCCCTCTACAGCGGCAGCGAGGGTGACTCTGAGTCCGGCGAGGAGGAGGAGCTGGGCGCCGAGCGGCGCGGCCTCAAGCGGAGTCTGAGCGAGATGGAGCTCGGCGTGGTGGTCGGTGGGCCTGAGGCGGCGGCAGCGGCCGCTGGGGGCTACGGGCCGGTGAGCGGCGCGGTGAGCGGGGCCAAGCCGGGGAAGAAGACCCGGGGCCGCGTGAAGATCAAGATGGAGTTCATCGACAACAAGCTGCGGCGCTACACGACCTTCAGCAAGAGGAAGACGGGCATCATGAAGAAGGTACCGGAGCCGGAGGTTGGCGCTCCCCGGGGGGACCCAGAGGGTGGGTGCGTTCTAAGGTAGCCCGGGAGCGAGACAGCCGAGGCGGAGGTGAGAGGCGGGCTAGTCCGCAGGAGGTGTGTGGGAGGAGATGCTTGTACCCTGGCGGGGCGAAAGGGGAGGGGCCGCCGGGGAAATATGGGGAGAGGGGAGATGCTGAGCGTCCGGAATCCAGGGCAGAGGCGCCGAGGTGGGAGTGACCGGCGCGCGGGAGACAGAGGGTCCTGGAGGAGTGCAGGCGTGAACAGGGGCCGGCAGGAAGGTGGATAACCCGACGCGGGGATCCACTGTATCCCGGTGTGCGGGAAGGGCGGTGGAAAAGGGAGCAGAAGGTTTGGAGATGAGGAGGCAGGAGTTGGATGACAGCAGTGAGCGGGCTTGAGTAGGAGGAAAGGTGGGCATCGCTAGAGTTGTGCGGGCTTGAAGGACAGGCAGGGCTAGGGACCAGGTAAGGAAGGTAGGCAGGAGAACTGCTGCTGCCTTGAGGAACAGCAGGCTGGGACCAAGTCCCGCCCTGGCCATGTGTCTTCCGTTGCTTTCTGTGGAAATCTCATGCTGCCCCAGGGCTGGCTACAGGGACAGGTAGGGTTTCTAGCTCTAGAGCAAATCAGTGCATGGAATGTTGGGGAATGTCAGGAAGATAAGTAGCGGTGTCATTGCCAGCTGATAGCCTATCAAAAGTGTCGAGGATAGGAGTCGTCTTGGAGTCTAGGAGATATGGGAAGGGATGGAAGTAGAGGGGCTGGGAAAACCACCTACAACCTGGGTGGGAACCAGTGTTGTTATCTGTTCCTCGTAGAAGCTGCAACTGCTTCCAAGGTGGGTTGTGCATTTTAGCTGGGGCTCTCGTAGCAGAATATCTGTTGCAAATGTAGCTGTCTTATCAGTAACTCTTGGTCATCATAGAGAGGTTTTGGGAAAGGTAGAGAGTACCTTTTCTCCTTCAATCGCAAGGCGAAAGAAAAGGGCAGTATAGTGTTACAGGCAAAGAAGGTAGTGTATGGCAGCAGGTTAGAGCCTGTGCCGATTTCTGGCAGGGAACATGGGCAGTTGGCAGTTAACACAAATGTGTGAGTTCTAGTGTGGTAGGGACCTGACCGTCCTCTGACAGTGAGGAGGAAGCAGACACCAAGCAGTGTTAGGGGCTAGCTAATTGTGGCTTGGTGTGCTCACCTTGAGGTCATATGTTCAATCCCTGCTGGAAGCTATTCCTGTTTGCTTGGGGCACCTGCAGGCAATGGGCCTACTTCTTAAAGGACATAAGTAGTTTCCAGCTCACCTTGAGCTTTCTAGACTGGACCCTGCTACAGTCACCAGAGATGAAGGTCATCCTAGGAGTCAGCCTGGAGATCACCGTATAATTTTTCCCCAGGGAAGTAGAGAGGAAAAGTATTGCTGACCTGCCCATCTCCTCCCAACTCCCCAGGCCTATGAGCTGTCCACGCTGACAGGGACACAGGTGCTGTTGCTGGTGGCCAGTGAGACAGGCCATGTGTATACCTTTGCCACCCGAAAACTGCAGCCCATGATTACCAGTGAGACCGGCAAGGCGCTGATTCAGACCTGCCTCAACTCGCCAGACTCTCCACCCCGCTCAGACCCCACCACAGACCAGAGAATGAGTGCCACTGGCTTTGAAGAGCCAGATCTCACCTACCAGGTGTCGGAATCTGACAGCAGTGGGGAAACCAAGGTGTGTTTTTTGGGTCACCTATGTGGGGGGAGGGATCCCTTTCCTCTCTTGGACTAGCACAGGTACATAGATGCTCTTAGTGATGAGGAGTGGGACCAGGTTAGTGTTCCTTATCCTAGGAGACAGGTGTCCATCCTCCACTCCTGACAGGAGGCCGTCCCCCTAGATAAGCAGGCGGCCTCCGTGCCCATATAAGGCAGGTTCGGGCTCCACGCCGGCCTCCCGCCCGCAGTCCGCCTGCCTGGCAAGGCTTTTGCATTCCTCCCGCCAGCTGTCTCCCCGCTGGGGGCGGGGGGTGTAGTTTGGTCCTGCCCTCCTGGCATGCTGGGAATGGGAAGGGAGCTCTCTCCGGGTCCAGGGTCCTGAGAATCCAGTGCTGCTGCCAAGCGGGCAGTCAGATTGGACAAGTAGTGAGCCTTATATTGAGTGTTCATGATACCTGGGCCTGGATTGTTTTTAGGAAGAGCACTGGCTTACAACTAAGGATGCCAGCTCTAGTTACGCCTCCCCCTTCTTATTCCCGGTAAGGAGACAGGGGCGGGTCTTTCTGCTTGCTTTTTGTGGAGCTCCGCCTTCCGGGTGCTTAACAACTGGCCAATGGAAGGAAGCGGCACTGTTTGCCTTAGCAACGCCTTTACCAATCAACGGTCTTGGGGACAGTTGCTTAGCAAACATCCCGGTCTGACCCACCCCTGCTTTTTGAATCCTCAGCTTGAAGTCAGGATCTAGGCCTAGTGGCTTGGTTCTCAAGTCCTGGCTTCCGCACTGCCCTTAAGAACAAAGGCCCCAGAGTCAGTCCTCCAGGGTCTCCCTTTCCTTAGTTACCTGTTACCCGCAATCATTTCCAGGCTTGTGTAGGCCCCATTTCTATGCACGTGGGTAAGTTGATCTTTGGCTAAAGTGCTTCCCTGTCAAGCCTTTATGAACCTTCTCAGACTTTACAGTTCTTTGAAAATCCCACTCCCTACCGGGTGGTGATGGCGCATGCCTTTAGTCCCAGCACTTGGGAGGCAGAGGCAGGTGGATTTCTGAGTTCAAGGCCAGCCTTGTCTACAGAGTGAGTTCCAGGACAGCCAGGGCTACACAGAGAAACCCTGTCTCGAAAAACCAAAACAAACAAACAAAAAAATCCCAGTCCCTGCTTTAGAGCCTGGCAGAATCCCTTTAAAGAGAACATAAGCCCAACGCTCTCATTTGTAGAGGAGGGAATTAAGGGGAATAAAAGGGGAGTGGCTATCTCGGGTCAGTGGCTATCTCAGACAGTCACCCAGAGCTAGATTTGTGCAGTTCACTGGGGCAAGGAATGCGCTGGAGGTTTCATTCTGAGAGCTGCAGATGTCTAGTTTTATCTTGTTTTTAGCCAGATGTTTTTCTCTACGTGGTTTTAAGAATGCTAGCCTGTTTAATCTTCTTAACACCTTCTGAGTTAAGTGGTTGTATTTTTTTGTTTATTTTTTAATATTCATTTATTATTTTGAGACATGGTCTCTCTCTGTAGGCCTGGCTATCCTGGAACTTTTACTATGTAGACCAGGCTGACTTCCAACTCACTGAGATCCTCCTGCCTCTGCCTTCTGAGTGCTAGGATTATAGGCGTTTGTCATCACACCTGGCTTTATGTTTTTAGTTTTTAAACTTTGAGACAGGGTCTCACTGTATAGACTAAGCTGGCTTGAGCTCATGGCAGTCTTTCTGCCTCAGCCTCTCAAGTGCTAGGATCCCAGGCCTTGCTACTACGCTAGGCAACAGCTTCATGTCGTACATGATGCAGTTATAACTAGGGTTCTAACTGAAATACGGATTTGAGCCTGAATTCTCAATTCACACAAAGCTCCTGCAGGGATAAGGTTCCTGGTTAGAAGCTCACTGCTCTGTCTTTACTCTGGGTATAGGACACACTGAAGCCAGCATTCACAGTCACCAACCTGCCGGGTACCACCTCCACAATCCAAACAGCACCCAGCACCTCTACCACCATGCAAGTCAGCAGCGGCCCCTCCTTCCCCATCACCAACTACCTGGCACCAGTGTCTGCTAGTGTCAGCCCCAGCGCTGTCAGCAGTGCCAACGGGACTGTGCTCAAGAGTGCAGGCAGCGGCCCCGTCTCCTCCGGGGGCCTTATGCAGCTGCCTACCAGCTTTACCCTCATGCCTGGTGAGTCACAGGGGCAGGGAGAGGTTTGTTCTCTCTGGGACACATTGGGGATGTTAAGAGTGGTTTTAGGGCTAGCACCAGGAGGACCTCTCTCTTTGACAAGGAGGAGAGTAAGCATGGGTTAGACAAAGAGAATCATCTCCCCTCCCTTTGGAGGGCAGGCTCTGCCCAGTGAGATCACTGTTGTTGGTGTCTAAGTTTCATGTTCACACTGGTCTTGTCTGGCCAGCTCCCCCCGGCACCTCTGTTGCTGGGGGGATGGCCCTCCTGCTTGTCTGTCGTGACTGGGGGCAGATGATGGCCTTGATGGGGAAGGCTAGCCCCGGACCAGCTGAAGACGATGGAGCAAAGCCTGGGACAGCAGGAAGAGGGGGTCACTTTGTTCAGAGCATGGGGAACTTCTTCAGGTCCCAGGGGAAAGTGACAGGAATTGGGAGCCAGTGTATGGGACCCTGGGAATATAGTACTCTAACATGTCTGAAGGTGACAGCTGCATAGGACGGAGCCCAAGTAAAACCCTGTGTCTCATAGGTGGGGCAGTGGCCCAGCAGGTCCCTGTGCAGGCTATTCATGTGCACCAGGCCCCACAGCAAGCGTCTCCCTCTCGTGACAGCAGCACAGACCTCACGCAGACCTCCTCCAGCGGAACAGGTATAACTCCTTGCCACTCTCCTCCCCCACCCCAGTGTCCTGTCTTCCCACAGGAAGCCTAGAAGTAGGTACTTAGCAGCATGTCTCTCCTGTACTGAGGCCCCCAGGGAATTTACTAAGTAGAAATTGGGGCTTTTGGTCTCTTCCTCAGAGGAAGGCTAGGTAAGCATGGCTGAGGTTTGAACTCTGCTCTGCAGTGGGGAATCAAGAAATAAGGAGCCACTGAAAAATTATCTACTCAATAACCAGGGAAGACCAAGAACAGTTATCACCATATGAGACACTAGAGGACTCCCCAGTTCCTCTCAGCTGCCATGGGTCTTTACGGGAATTATAGTGAACTCTCACATGTAAGTTACTGTCATTCCAACCTTATTAACTACACATTAGCTGAATCCCTTCTGGTCTAGAGACTGGAGTCCCTGGAAATTGGGGGACAAGAAGAGTCTGAAGTGAGTCAGAATGTGCACGTTAGTGAGGTCCTGCATTAACATTTGAGACATGCTTGTGTCCAGGATGGACTTGGCAGGTGTGAGTTCAGGAAGAGTGAGAGGGTCTGAGCGATGGCGTTTCCTCAGAGAGTGCCTGGACTTCCCTGGGAGGAGAGGCTGGGATCCTAGCGGCTGGGAATGGAGACTTTGATGGATATACCGTCCCACAGTAGAGCAGTGAGCTGTTGTGCTCAGAAGAAAAAGTTAGGCTTTATTGTTGTTGACAAGGAGCAAAGAAACAAGCTTCTGACAAACTTGTGCCATAGGACATGGTACAAAGACCCTGAAGGTTGGAATCCTGGGGCAGGATGAGAGGTACCAGGAGGGGTCAGCTCCCTGATGTGTGTCTGTGTTTTCCAGTGACGTTGCCCGCCACCATCATGACGTCGTCTGTACCCACAACTGTGGGTGGCCACATGATGTACCCTAGTCCCCATGCAGTGATGTATGCCCCCACCTCGGGCCTGGCTGATGGCAGCCTCACCGTGCTCAATGCCTTCTCTCAGGCACCATCCACCATGCAGGTGTCCCACAGCCAGGTCCAGGAGCCAGGTGAGGGAAGGGCCAGGGCTGAAGAAAGGAGGACCATTTATTTCTCCTTTTCCCAGGCACTGTGTGCCCCAGCTCCAGCGCTGACACACACCTCACCCGCTTCCCTCTCCCCATGCCCACATGTACTCCTGCACAAACAAACGCACAGACTCGGACATTCTCACACTCAGTGAGACATTTGGACACCAATGCGCATGTAAGCCCTTACACCACAGGCACTCTCACGCTGCGCGTGAGACTATGGGGCACACACCCTTGGGCACGCGTCTGAGGCTTCCCAGACACTTGTGACTATCATGCGCCTCCAACATCTAGAGCTCCTCCTGAGCAAGTGAGTGAGTGTCTCCCGTGCTTTCCCTGCAGGTGGTGTCCCTCAGGTGTTCCTGACAGCACCGTCTGGGACCGTGCAGATCCCTGTTTCTGCGGTTCAGCTTCACCAGGTAAGGTGGACCTACCTGGCCCGCTCAGCCAGTCTTCCCTAGCCAAGGGGCCCGGCTGTTTCTGCTTATGCCTGTGCTGGGACCGCGGGCCAGCAGGGGGCGCCTGAGCATGCTTGTCGTCTCCTACCTCCCTACAGATGGCGGTGATAGGGCAGCAAGCCGGGAGCAGCAGCAACCTCACCGAGCTCCAGGTGGTGAACCTGGACGCCACCCACAGCACCAAGAGTGAATGATCCGCCCGCCACCCTGGACAGACGGCCCAAGGGACGGCACCACTTATTTATTGTTGCCTTTTCACGGTTTCTTTACACACACATTGACTGGCCGAAGGAGGGAGGCCGGGAGAAGGAGTGGGCAGCCACAGGACTATGCCCTCTCACTCCAGCCAAAGAACCGGGCCTGCCTGCCCTCCCCCTGCCCTCCCCCAGCTCCCCTCCTTCCTGCTCTACCTGTCACGCTGTTGATGGTGGAGCTTGCCTCCCTCCTCAGACCCCTTGCCAGCTTGGCTCAATGTTTGCTCTGAGTATTAGCCTATCCAATGGGACTGTGCCCATCTTCCCACTCACAGGCCTTCTGTGGGACTGGGCACAGTGTTCCCCTCTGAGGAAGTGTCTGGGGCCCTCTCTCCAGCCTCTTTGGCGACCTCTGGTTAGCTCTGTGTCTGCCACGGTCTGGGTCAAAAGAGCCCTGCCCCTGCCCCTCAGGGAGCCAGCTGGGAGAGATGGGGGCTTCTTCCCTCACGCGTCGCCCTCTGCCCCCTTTAGCTCCTGAAACAGCTGGGCCTGTGTGCTGGGCAGGTTACTGGGGCCGCCTGCCCTGCCTTGCCTCTCTGTTCCCATGGACCTCCAGGGACTCCTGGGTTGGAGGGAACCACTGTTAGCGTTCTCTTCCTTCCCTTGGTCTTCCCCCCTTCTCCCAGCTGCTTTACTTAAAAGTTGATTTTGAACTTTTTATTTGAGGAGATGAAGTGAAAACAAATCTATAAATATATATTTTTAAAATATTTAACTTTTTTTTAATGGCGTTTTTCTCATCCCCCCTCCCTGCCCAAACTCCCCTTTCCTGGGGAAGCTCTTGGGCTCCCTAGAACTGTCTGGGCCCTGGGGACAGCCACCCCGTGAGCTCCGGAGTCCACCAGTGTTTGTGTGGGGGAGATCCTGGGATTGTACCACATCCTGGGTTCTTTCCAGGAGAAAGCTGGGGGAGGGGCCCTCAGGCCATGCCACAAAAGGGGGGTGGGAGGGTGACCCGCAGTTCTTGGCCTCTGTTGCCCTCTAGGGTTGTTGCTAGGTGGAGGGAAGAGAGACCAAATGTGGGGTGGGAGGGGATCAGGTAGAGGAGGTTGATTTCCTTTGTGCCACAGCATGGTCATTGCAGCCTTGTCTCCCCCAGGCTTGCAGTTATCTGGGGCCCAAGGTGCAGTGAGCAGGATGGGGTTTGGGAGGTAGGGAGACACAGGAATGGGGGTCAGAGGTAGGAGCAGCTCTTGTGCTGAGTGCAGCAATGGGGAGCCAGACATGGGCAGCTCTCCCAGGGAGTGAGCAGCTACTGTAACTTTTTTAAATTAAGACAAAAAGCCTTGAAGAAAATGACTTTATTTTTCTAAGTGTAACCTCAGTATTTATGTAATTTGTACAGGGCCATGTCCCATCCCCTTAAAATCCCCTTGGGGACCTTGAGGGTGGGCTAGCATAGGGGAGGGTGTTTTACCCTGTGTCAGAGCCAGCCTAAACCACCTGTATCCATTAAAGGAGCTTTTTTCAGGAGGGCAGTTGGGGTAGGGTGTCATTAACCCCTTGCTACTGCCTTCAGTAGGAACAAGCCTGCCTCTGTGGTTAGGTGAAGGGGTAGGGAAGGTTGATGTACAGCCTAGGTATCATGGGTGTGATCTGCTGCCGTGGCGAGCCCCTCAACCTCTAATCCCCATTGCTGTCTTCCCCAGCTGGGATGCCACCGAGCTGGCCTTTCTTCTGGAAATAGCTGGGCATTTGGGTGGTTTTCAAGACTGGGGCTTGGTAAAGCAGGGGCCAGAGTTGAGGAGCTTGGGACTCAGGTCTGTAACTGCCCAGCCCCCTTCTCTGCTCTTGTTTCACTCCACTGCCGCCCACTCACGGCCCCTCCCCCAACACCGGAGGAGGTGTTGATTCCTCCTCACAAAAGATAGAGCCTGGGTGAATGAATCAAAGTGCTTACCACGACGGACGCCTGCTGTGTGATTGTGGCCTTGGGAGAACCTGTTTGTCAGGACTGAGGTGGCTTTTCTATGTGCAGCAACCCTTGGTGTTTCCCTTCCTAAGTGGCTCTGGGGGTGTGTGTGTGCCTATGTCTGAGTGAATATATTGTGTGAATGTGAAGTGTGTGTGGACATATCCGTGGTTTCTACTTCTGGGATGTTGACCCAGGAATAGTGGACATGGTCACATCCGCTGTACAGAGCTTTCTTTTGTATTAAAAAAAAAATACTCTTTCAATAAATGTATCATTTTTGTGCACAGACTGGGGTCTTTGGCTGTGTCTTTGGGGTCTTTTCAGGATCGGGAGGGAGGAGGGAATACAATCCCTTAAAGCCTGCTGTGTGCTTTGGACTGTTCAGTCCTCCATGGTTGATGAGATCTGGGCTAGGGACTTTCTGGCTATGCGTGGTTTTACTTAACAGTTAAAGTGGCCAATGACCTAAAATACTGCAGAGTTTGAGGAGTGCTGGGAACCCCCCACCACACACACCACACACACACACACACACACACACACACACGCGTGCGTCATAGGGTGATGGGAGTATGGGTTAACTAATGCAGGAATGGGTGCTGTGGTAGGTGGAAGAGGGAGGTGAACCCGCGGAAACGGAGCATGCTTCACAAGGGACTACCTGGGCAAGACTGGTTACGGACTCCCGCGGCTAATACGCATGCTCCACTCACGCGCCGCTTTGCCACGCTCGCTGTGGGCCACGGTAGGACCCGTAGTCGCCCGGGCTGTGCGTGCGCCCGGCGTGTGACCCGGAAAGGAGCTGTGGAGGAGGCGGGCCGAGCTTCGGGACCGCTGCTGGGTGACAGCGAGGGTCCAGCCGGGCGGTGAGAGGTGAGCTGAGAGCTCTGCGCCTAGCCATCCCTTCTCCTTTCCCACCGCCCTCCAAGTCCTTCATCCCTTCCTCCCGGACTGGAGGGGGAAGTCGGGGGAAGCAGGTCCTGTCAGCTCGCGACCGCGCCCCGCCATCCTCACCCCGCCCCCCAGGCCATTCCCCGCGTGGTGTTGGGCCGGCTCCCCGGTCCCTCTGGAGTTCAGCGTGGACAGGATTGTGCTGCTTTCTGTCCTCAGTCCCCGCAGCCAGCCAGGCGTCACCTTCACACCTCTATTTACAGCTTCTGGTCTAGGCCCGGCCCCCAGGCCTAGGGGATGGTTTGACTTGGTCCCATGTTAGTCAACAGCTATAATGGCATCAAAGGCTATCTCCTTCCTAGCCTGCCTTCCATGCTAAGTGAATCCCGTCCCCATGGAGGGTCGCAACTTATTTGACTCCTCCTCCTTTCTGCTTCTCTTCTATCCGTGCGCCCTAACATGACTCCTGCCCTGATCTTTCTGATCACCGGTTCTGTTCTTTTATCTAGGTACGCCTTCTATCTTCACTCTCTCCATTGCACTGTTTCAAATCACTCAGACCTTTCCCTGATCGTTTTATTTTCATTAATATTCTGCTTTAATAATCTTTCTTATCTGATGCCTGCAACCTACTGTCCCCATCTAAGAATAGTATTAGATTATGTTGTAAGACATTGTTTACTGAGCATTTCTGTGCTTGACGATGTTCAGTTCTGTTTGTTTCTGTTTGTTTGTTTGTTTGTTTGTTTGTTTGTTTTTTAAAGACAGTCTTACTGTGTAGTTGAATTTGGCCAGGAACTTTCTTGTATGTAGCCCAGCCTAGCCTCGGAATTTGTGATTCTTTTGTGTCAGAGTACATAGGCATGTGCTAGCACACCAGGCTTAAATTCATAGCCTCTTTTAAGAGGGAGATTTAAGGAAAAGCTGTAGCTCAGATGGTAGAGTGTTTGCCTAGCATCCAGGAAGCCCTGGGTTCAATCCCCAGCACAAACATAGTGCTGAAAACCATCTCTAACTCGAGTTCCAGTGCCTCCAAGGGCACCAGGCATGCAAGTGCTGCACAGACTTGTGCACAAACAAAATACATACATATATTTTATTTTTTAATAAAAAATAATTATTTTATGCACATGAGTGGTTTGCCTGTGTGTATGTGCAATGCCCTTGGAGGTCAGAAGAGGGCGTCAGACCCTTGCAATTGGAGTCTTGAGCTGCCATGTGAGTGCTAGGTATTTACCCTTGGTTATTTTGTAGAGCAGCAAATGCTCTTAACCCCTGATCATCTCTTTAGTGCCCCCCTCCCCTGTAGTGACATTTTTGAGAATTCTGGAATTTGAGTTTAAAAGACAGAAATCATTATAAGAATGCACTTTTGTTTTAATCCCAGGTGTGGGGATGTGCAGCTGCTTTGGACTGTGCAGTAGCTGACTGTGATTTGCCTCATGCTCTAGCAGAAGTGTGGTTTTGCCAGCTTCAGATAATTTCTGTGATTGTGTGCAGAGTACTAGGGTCCTGAAAGGCACCTCAAGTGGTTGTTGGCCAATTAAGGAGGCTGGTTGTGGTTTGTTAGTAGCCTGAGGGCCAAGAAGAGACAAAAGGAAAGAAATTAGACTCAGGGATCTCTTTCCCATCTATCCTTGTTTCTCTCCTATCTAGTTAGTGTTACGGAGTAAAATGGGGGGGGGGGGCTCTGGATAAAGGGTAGGAAAGAGAAGAACCCACAAAGTAACAAAGACCAGCTTACACACACACATGCACACACCCACAGACAGTGCTAAGGATTGCAACTCGGGGCCTCTCACATATTAGCAGATGCTTTGCTTTCGTGCTGTAGCCCAGCCCCCCTCCCTTCCTGAAATGCTTTCATTGCATCTCCCTGCTTGGTTCATGCCGTTCTTTTCTTATATAATATATATGTTATATAAATATACTCGTTCACTCCATTCTATTCTGTCTTTTATTGTGCTCTAAATTCCACCCTTCAGCCCACCCGTTTCCACCCACCTCACTTATGCCTCAAGATACTACCACACTCTGTCCGTGTAGTTGGTTCGTCTCTCACATACTGCTTGTCTGTCTCCTTGTGTGTCCCAGGAGATCAGGATGGTAGGGGAACGGCGAGCAGGGGACCTCATGGTCCCCTTGGGGCCTCGGCTGCAGGCGTACCCTGAAGAACTCATTCGACAGAGGCCTGGACATGACGGCCATCCTGAGTACCTGATCCGCTGGAGTGTCCTCAAGTGTAATGAAGAGAGCAAAGTGAGCTTAGAGGAAGAGAAGACAGAGCATCTCCTCATGTGGTTGTCAGCCCCAGAGGTCTACGCCAACTGCCCTGTGCTACTGCGGGAGCGACCACTATCAAAAGGCCCGCAGCACGGACCCACTGGAGAGGTGGGCAGCTTCGCTCGAGACGCAGGAGGCCTGGATGAATTGGCAATGGCAGAGATGGAGGCCGATGTGCGGGCGCTGGTGCGCAGGGCTGCCAGGCAGCTGGCAGAGGGCGGGACCTCCAGCCTGACGGCCGCTGTACTTCACACCATTCACGTGCTCAGTGCCTATGCCAGCATTGGGCCTCTCACCGGAGTCTTCAGGGAGACCGGAGCCCTGGACCTGCTCATGCAGATGCTGTGCGATCCGGAGCCTCAGATCCGTCGGAGTGCAGGCAAGATGCTACAGGCTCTGGCAGCCCATGATGCTGGTAAGAGGAGGGGGGGAGGGGAGCAGTGGCGAGAACGGGGCCACAAGGCGTGAGAAAGAAAATAGCAGAGTTCCCAACCTTACTTAATCAGTAGCAACTCAAGGTAAAAGAAACATAGACAAACAGGTTTGAACGGGTTGTTCCTGGTACACAAAGAACAAACGGCTCAGGGTTTGTCTGCCACTCGCTGTGTATGGCAGAGAGTAAAGCGGGCTGATTTGCATGGGTTGAGTGTTTTGAGATGTATTTTTTGGTTGTGAAATTAGTATGGGGACTTTAAAACTTTAAAAACAAATTATCCACACACAGTTGCATGCCTTTAATCCTAGCACTTGGGAGACAGAGCAAGGTAGATCTCTGTGCGTTTAAAGCCAGCGTGGTCTACATAGTGAGAACCTGTCTTGAGAAAGTAATAAAAACAAAACTAATCATATATATATATGCATATATGTGTGTGTGTGTATGTGTGTGTACATGCATACATATACATATACGTACACAGAATTTAGTAATTGTAAGTTTTGCAGCCAGACTTTTGCTACTTGGCGGGTTCTTCTCTTTCCCTACCCTTTATCCTTGCCCTAGTTTCACCCTCTGTCACTAGATAAGAAGGATTGGGGGCAGGGGAAAAGATCCCTGAATCTAACCTCTTGTTTCTTCTTTGAGCACAACAACTAACAAACTGCAGCTAACCCCCCAGAATGACCAACAACCCCCACCCCTCCTATCGGGGGCCTAGCATTTTATATACCCTCTGAAAAGTTCCCAGAATTCCAAATGTCACACAGTCACAGAAACTATCAGCAGCTGGCAAAACCAAATTTCCGCTAGAACCAGAGGCAGATCATATACAGCAGCTGCAAAGCAGCCCCATGTGCCACACCTGAGACTAAAATGAAAACATATTCTTATAATACTTCCGTGTCTCTTAAAGAAACCAAAATCCCAGAATTCTCTCTCCAAAGTTTAGTAGCATGACGTTATGTTTCAGTTCTCTGTGTGTACGTGTTTGTGCTAGGTTACGTGTAGAGTATATTTCTTGCTTTGGGTCTCGGTCCCAGAGAAGTCTAAAGCCTCCAGAGAAGGAGAAGGGCTAGGACAGGCAGGGGACAGTGAGGAGAAGGGCTAGGATAGGCAGGGGACAGTGAGGAGAAGGGCTAGGACAGGCAGGGGACAGTGAGGAGAAGGGTTAGGACAGGCAGGGGACAGTGCTGTAGAATGAGGAGGAGATCTGGACCCGGTATGGCTTGCAGGGAGCCGGGCTCATGTCCTTCTGTCACTGAGCCAGCACGACGGCATCGAGCAGCACATGGATTTTGACAGCCGCTACACTTTACTGGAGCTGTTTGCAGAGACCACGTCCACAGAGGAGCACTGCATGGCCTGGGAGGGCATCCACCTTCCTCAGGTACTCTGCCAGCTGTGCACCCGGGGTGCTGGGTACAAGCACCGTTTCTCAAGCTGTGATTCAAGCTAACTGCGGGTTAGCATCTGAATCGCCTGGAGAGCTAATCAAAGTGAGGGTTCAGGACCCCTTCTCAACCTCTCCAATTTAGAATTTCTAGTGCCAAAACCTCAGACTAGGGTCTGGGACGATGGCTCAGCAGGTCAAAGCTCTTGCCATAGGAGCACACTAACCGGAGTTCGGATCCTCAGAACCCACACTACACTGGGTGGTTTATGACAGCCTGCCTATAGTCCCAGCGGGTGAGAGAGAGGGATCCTCCAGGCAAGGTACACAGACAGATCAGCTAAGATGGCGAGCTCTGTGTTCAGTGACAGAGTTTGTCTTGGTATGTAAGGTAGAAAGAGACCAAGGAAGATACCTGTGTGCACACATGTGCACGTGTACTCCCCCCCAACATGTGCCTCATATGTACAGCACACACACAAGTATACATAGAAGCAAACACGGGAACCTTTATGGACTAGAGATAGATGTTTCAGAGGTTAAGAGCACTGGCTTCTCTTCCAGAGGACCCAGTTCAATTCCCGGCACCCACATGGCAGCTCACAACCATCTGTAACTCTAGTTCCAAGAGATCTAATTGCCCTTTCTAGCCTTCACAGGCCCCAGACACATATGTGGTACACAGACATACATACATGTAAAACATGCTTGTACATAATTTAAAAAAAAAAAAAAAGACAATTCCTTTGTGTTTCTTAGACAAATCTGAAAAGCATAGACCTAGGAATGAGGTCTTCCCATTTGTCTGTAGAGGAAGGTGCTGGGGGCTGGGGGTGAAAGCCAGCGGTTGTACCCTGCAGATCCCTGGAAAGCTGCTCTTCTCCCTGGTGAAGCGCTACCTATGTGTCACTTCCCTGCTGGATCAGCTGAATAACAGCCCAGAGTCAGGAGCTGGAGACCAGAGCTCCCTGCGTCTCACAAAGGAGAAGAGCCGGGGACAGCAGGAGCTGGAGTTCAGTATGGCAGTGGGCAACCTCATTTCAGAGCTGGTGCGGAGCATGGGCTGGGCACGGAACCTCGGTGAGCAGGGCCCCATGCCGCCCCGACCTTCCCGCTCCATCTTCCAGCCGAGCATCTCAGGCCCCCCGCTGCTGCTGCCCACCATTGTCACGACTCCCAGGAAGCAAGGGCGGGCCTTCCGAGGTCGTTCTGAATTTTCTAGCCGCAGTGGTTATGGTGAATACGTTCAGCAGACGGTGCAGCCCGGCATGCGAGTTCGCATCCTGGATGACTACGAGGAGATCAGTGCTGGGGACGAGGGCGAGTTCCAGCAGAGCAACAATGGCGTGCCCCCTGTGCAGGTGGGCTCAAACAGTGATGAATCTAGTCTGTGGTGGTGGCTGGGTAGGTAGGAGGTTCTGATATGCCACCCAAGGAGAAAACCTCCTGGTGAGACCCGAGGATGTAACTCAGTTGATAGAATGCTCGCCTACCATACGTGAGGGTCCAAATTTGACCCCCCAGCAGCACATTAAAACTAGGCATGCTGTCACATGCTTGAAATCTCAGAACTGGAGAGGTAGAGGCAGAAGGATTACAGTTCAGGGTCATCTTTGGCTACATAGCAAGTTGGAGGGTGAGCCTTGTTTCAACAACATGAAACCTTGTTTCAACAACAAAAAGAAAGGAGGGCAAGGCATGGTGGCATGACTTTAAGCCTAGCACTTAAGAGGGAGAAGCAGGCATATCTCTGTAGTTTTGAGGCCAGCCTGGTCTACATGGCAAGTTCCAGGACAGCCGGTACTACATAGAGAGTGCCTATCTAAATGATGATGATGGTGATGATGATGGTGATGATGAGATATAAAAAAAAGAAAACACCTAGTTGTAAAGTGGTTTTAAAAACAAATCAGTACAGGAGAAGGTTCCATTTTAACAGGCAGAGAAAATTTGGTGGGGTTGGTGGGCTGTGAGGTCACAGGAACTTGTACCCAGGAGGCAGAAGTGATAGACTGAGATACCCCCAACGCTGTCAACAGGAGAAGATGCTGAGGAGTGTGTGAGTGAGGCCATGAAGATCAGGAAGAAAGGCAGGGCCCACCAACGCCCCATGTCACAGGAAGCCTTCAGTTATGTGGAGAGCTGTCTAGACCAGCTGTGGCCAGGCCCAGGGCTCAGAGACCTGAGTCCTTTGTACTCTTCATTTCCTACCAGGTCTTCTGGCAGTCAACTGGCCGCACCTACTGGGTGCACTGGCACATGCTGGAGATCCTGGGGCCTGAGGAAGCTACTGGGGAGTCAGCGGCTGCGGAGAAGGGAGCAGGGGCAACCGTACTGGGCACAGGTGAGCCGAGGAGAGGATGCCCAGAGTTTGTTTGGAACAGAGGAGCTCTGTCCTGCACTGAGCCGCTTCTGAGCAGCTGCTGCTCCAAAGGTTCGGAAATTGACTGTTCCTATATCCTCAGCGTGTCCCTCCTGGGACTGGAAGCCCGCACATGGCCTGTCCTCACTACCATATCTCCAGCCTGAGCCCCAGAAGAGTGAGGAGCCAGGGTACTTGACCCAGGCAGAGTGGTGGGAGCTCCTTTTCTTCATCAGGAAGCTGGACTCGTGTGAGCAGCAGCCAATTTTCCAGACTCTGCATGAGAAACTGGATAAGGTACCAGAAGCCTGAGAGCTCTGGGCTGAGGGATGTGCTGGTTAGAGCTAGGCGCTCCAGGGGAGTTCTCACTTGGAATGTCACTTATGAGGAGGAGCAGGAGGAGGAGGAGCTACCGTTGAAGCCTGTGGAGGTCCCGCTGGTGGGGGAGGCATGCTGTGAGGGTCTAGGATGCAGAGGATATGAGCAAATGTGGGGAGGGGGGGTCTTCCCATGGCTGTTCCTAGGAACTTTGTGTCTATTTGTCCCCGAAACGGACCTTTTGTATTGGCAGGCTCTGGGAGAAAAGGCCCTGGGAGAGATCTCTGTGCCCGTAGAGATGGCTGAGAGTGTGCTGCAGGTTCTCAGTAACCACTTTGAGGGCAGCAACCTCTGTGACCTGCTCAACTCCCACATCTACACCAAGTATGGGCTACTGCCCAAGGAACCGGGGAGCTTGCCGTCTTCACGGAGTCACTCCTGTACCCCAGAGCCAGAGGAGGGGTCAAAGGCAGCTGCCAGCTTCTCAGAGAAAGAAGAGTCCTGCAAAGCAAAAGCTATGCCCCCAAAGGCAGAGGCAGAGCCTGCTGGTGCAAAGACTGAGTCCCCCAAAGTACAGAGTGATTCCCAGCTGTTTAATCGGCTTCTGGTGACCGAGGGGATGGCCCTACCCCCTGAAACACAGGAGGCAGCTACTGGTGAGTTCATTTCTGGGAGGGAAAGCAAGGACATTAGAACAAGACTTGGATTGGCCCAATAGCTGTGGGTAGAGTGGAGGGAAAGCCAGGGGGGAAGAGCCCTTCCTGGGGGAAAGCCTGTGAGCACCCACATGTCTCTCCATGAGCTCCACTGTGTCCAACTGACAGCCACCCTTTCTTCAGTCTTTAGGAGAGGAGAGTCTGTCCCGCAGGCATCCCCATCTTTAGTGTGTGACTAGATAGATCCGCCATGCACAGTTGGAAAAGCTGTAAATGCTGAGCTACGTGGTGAATACCGTTGACACCATGACTGGGCTGGACTTTTAAACACTTGCAGCTTAGAGGAATGACCATTGTTTCAGCCAGTGCCTTTTCCCTCACCAATTGCAGAGATGGCCAGAGCCTTGCGGGGTCCTGGCCCACGCAGCTCCCTGGATCAGCATGTGGCAGCGGTCTTGGCCACTGTGCAGATCTCCAACCTGGATACAAACCTGCAGCTTTCGGGGCTCTGTGCCCTGTCCCAGGCTGTGGAGGAGGTCACCGAGCGGGACCACCCCCTGGTCCGTCCCGACAGATCCTTGAGGTTAGCAGTGTTGCAGAGGGAAGGGTTTGGGTTGAAGCTGAGCCATTAAGGACCATGCGGGGAGGGAAGAGTAAGAAATCAAGAGGTAGAAAGGCTGGGGGGTGGAGGAGAGCAGGCTGGACCAGTGGGCTGGGGGCACAGTGCTCTCGTTAAGTCTGTCTCCCACCACAGAAATGACGAAGCCATCAGTCCAATAATCTTACTAATATTATAGTTTACAGAGAAAAGTAAGAATTCTAGTCACTTGCTCAGAGTTCCATAGAGCCAGAGCCAGGCTCCAAACCTAGGTTTTTTAGCTTTAGTATTTTTTCTTTAAAAAAAAAAAAAAAAAAAAAAATTTAAGCCAGGAATGGTGGCACATGCCTAGTCCTAATTCTCAGGAGGACTATGAGCTTGAGGCTTTATCATTATTATTTAGCTTGTCTAAATGTTTTCTCTCTTCTTTTTCTTCCGTCCCTACTTACGTTGTATTTTAAACTTTTTTTAAAATCCGATTTCTTTATTAGAAAAGTGCACTTTCATTTTTAAAACAGCTCATATAAAACTACCGATGAAAAGCTCTGCCAGGGTGTAGTAGCCATCACACCTATCTACAGTCACGGGGCTCACGAGAGTGGGCTAGGAAGAAACGAAGAGAGGGGTCGGCTCTGTGCTGTCTTAGGCCGTGATCCTGCATCAAAGCTGAGAAAGAAAAAGCCCAAGTCCCTTCCAATTGCTGTTGATGGACCAAGCAGGCCATCGACAGGTTTAATATGTAATTGCTGTTTGGGGACCAGAGAGATGACTCAGTGGCTAGGAGTGCTTGCTGTTTGTCCAGAGAGCCTGAGTTCGATTCCTAGCACCACATTAAGCAGCTCACAAACACCTCTGCTACCTTCACAGTCAGCTGCACATGTGCGTGCCCTCAGACAGGCACACGCACTTTAGTATTTTAGAAAGTGTGAATTACATCTTTTTAAATTGAACACTGTGTGTACTATGTATGTGGAAATAGCATGTAATGTGTGTCTTAGCTTCTGTGGCATTTCTTCGTCCCTACTCGGTGTCCATTAGAGGAGTTTCTCCGTGTCAGTCTTCAGAGAGCTGTTTGTTACTTTCATCAGTGTGTACAGCTGTGATGTGGCTGCCACAAGTTCACGCCCACCGCTCTCCTGTCTCCATTTTCCTTCCCCTGGCCAGCACAGTATTGCTTCTTAATGGATCAGATGGGCACATTAATGCTCGCGCGCATGTGTGTGTGTGTGGGCGCGTGCACTCACGAGCACATATGTGCCAACATTCACTGTGGCATGTTTGTGGAGAACAAAGGTTCTCTCTCTCCACCGTGTGGCTTCTGGGAATCAATGCAGGACGTGAGGCTTGGCAGCAGGTGTCTTTACACACAGAGTCTGTGTTAATTTCTTAGTTCTGGTGACTTTAGGCATATCTACATGTATGTTGTGTTTCCATAAATATCTTTTTTCCGCTTTTGTTGAGCTGTTGCTTTTTTCTTATAAAGGCATCCTTACATTAGGAAGGAAGGAAAAAGAAAGAATTAGATAAAAATGATTTAATGTGTCTCCCTGGCTACTCAGTGCTAATGTTTTGGTGAGCATTTCAACTTGCATTTTACCTTGTTCATAGGCATTATCCTAGTTAGAGTAATTTATAAGCAATCCTGGTTTGCGACGGGGTGTGGCGAAGCCTACCTCTGATCTTAGCACTTGGGAAGCAGAGGCAGGAGAACGCTGCATCAAATACCAGCAACAAGCTCCGACTGCAAGGGCAGCTGAGCATGTGTTCCCTTTACTCCATCTGGCTGCCGTGGATTCTCAGGCAAAAGATGAGACTGGAACTCTGCCTCTGAGCTCTTCTCCAGAGCATCTCTGCTTGAGTTCTTTCTCTGAGTAGATCCCGGCCACCTCCCCTGTGTCCGTCCCTGTGTGAAAAGGTGGTAGTCCCTGCTGTTCCTCTCAGGACCTTCACTCACAACCAGCATTCTTGTGATGGGGAAGGTTATATTTTGAGATGGAGTCTCACACTGTATCTCCTGGCTGACCTTGACTGGTGACCCTCCCATGCCAGTTACCAGCCTTGGCATCCATGTGGTGGGTAAACCGAGGCAGGCAGCCTTTGGGGGTCAGTGCTTAGATCTCCTGACAGGGATGGATCCAGATACCTACAGGGGCTGCTCAGCCAGCGACTAGAGAAGCTACTCAGCTTACTTTTCCCTGAGGGAACAAAGCTTAATTTACTCAGACTGGCACTCCCTGTGGCCGGTGGAAAAACGATGAACTCTTTTAACTCTTTGGGGCTGGCGAGAAAGAGAAGGAAAGAGAAAATTGGCATAGACACACACACACACACACACACACACACATACAACACACACACACATACACACACACATACACACACAAGCACACACATGCACAGAGTGGATGAAACAAAAGGCAGAGTCCAATAACTTCATACACACAAACATATACACGTGTATGCATACATATATACATACATAGAGAACTACAGACAGACATATACACATATTCACACATAGAATGGTTAGAGCAAAGCTCCAGCATTCAGGCGCCAGGCATTTCACACGCATATATGTACACACATACGTGTATACACACATACACACACACACACACACACACACACACACACACACACACAATTGGTGGATGGAGCAAGCTCCAACACTCGCCCAGACAAGCTTTACATATATACATATATTCATATATTCATATATTCATATATTCATATAGTCATGGTTGATGGGTAGAAAGAACAACATGCTACCCCCATTCATACAAACCTTACACATGTACATACAGGCACACAGTTGATGAATCGAAGGAGCCATGTTCTAGCCCTCCACACTTTATTCTTTCTTCCATAGCTTATATATCTCATATATCCCAGCAAAATGTTTCAAGCAGTATAAAATTACAATGTGATTATGTTTTAGTTTCTTCTAGTGGATGATTATAAAAAACAATGTGTTCTTCAGTATGTTTATAAGAAATAACATTTGTAAAGAAAAGAAATTATTCCATCAAACCCATGTACACTCGTAACTAAGCAGCCTGTTATAGATTAACAAAGTGTGAGCAAGCAAGGTAGTTTTCTCATCCACTTTCTCTTACTGTGTGGCAGGCAGCAATTTGTAGTCCACAGAGAAAAGAGTAATTATTATTCTCTTTAAAAGTAATCTTGTAAGAATCTTAAAAGAATCACAAATCTAAACTTTTATATAAAGATCAGTCATATCTACCTTAAATGCCCAGAATGTGTATCTACTCATCAGCAGTTCTTAATAAGTCATATCAGGAGGCTGAGGGCAAAAGTGGGTATAAGAAATCAATCATCACCAGTCCAGCCTCAGTGAGAGTCAGTCAGCCAGTGCTGCCATTGTTCTTGTTCCCTGACCATAAAAGGTCCTAGCTTAACTAATGAGAGTGTGCCTTTCTCAGCTTCAAATTGTTCCCTAAGACTTTCTACATCAGAGTCAGCAGTGTAAACATCCCAGCCTAGCCTCACTAACACTTTTATTTTTCTGAATGGTTTCTGAGGGTGGTGGTCATTGCAGACAATCTAAGTCTCTAAGTTCTTTCGTAGGATGGTGATTGAATCGTTAATCTGCTCCAGCAGCAATGTCTGAAAGAGATCAAGCTTTAATACTGTGAGTGCCAGAGACACTGCCCAATGAGGGGCTGGAAGCCCCCTAGAGTTTCCATACAATTCTTAGATTAAGAGGGATGTGAGGGCAGCAAGCAGAGCAGAACTCCATACCACCCATGTGGCTGTGGTAACCTGTGTGGGCTGCATTCCTTCCGTGAGTTCTAAAGCCATTTGCTCCTGCGTGGCCTCAGCAATCCACCTCAGCGTGTCAGCGTTTCTCTTGCCACTTTTCTCCAGCTCCTGTTTGCTTCTTCTGTTTGTGGTGTCTTTCAATGTGCTCAAGTTTTTAGGTTGCTATAGTGTTCAACATCTTATAGCTTCTGTCCTATTTCGAAAGTCGACTCTCGGCTGAAGCGGTGGCTCGGGGTTAGGACCACACACTGCTCTAGAGGGCCCAGTTTACCTCCGAGCACCCACACCAGGAGCTCACAGCCTCCTGTAAACTCCAGCTCCAGGGGATTCAGTGCCCTCTTTGGGCTTTTGCATATGAAACACCACACACACACACACACACACACACACACTTTAAAATAAAAATAAAGTCTTAATTAAAAAGAGCTCATCTATTTTAAGGTTAGAATAATTTATCCCTTTTTGGTATATGTTTGTACACCTGGGGATTGGGGGGGGATGTAAACAAGGAGGTCAGAGGTCAAATGTTGGGTTTGTTCCTCAGTCTCTCTTCATGTTATTTTTTGAGACAGAGTCTCTCACTGAAGCCAGAGCTCACGGATCTGGCTTCTCAGCCAGAGGGTCTTCCTGTCTTTGCCTCCTCAGTGACCAGCTTTCTCATGTGGGTTCTGGATATCTAGAGTCAATTCTTTTTTTTTTTTCCTGGAACTCACTGAGAACACAATGAGACCAGGCTGGATTTGAACTCACAAATGTGACTGCATCTGCCACCAGAGGGCAGGCACTAAAGGCGTGTGCCACCACATTCTCACTAGAGTCAATTCTTGATGTTTGTAAAGCAACTACTTCATTGACTGAGCCATTCAGCCTCTGGAAAAATATTTTCTTGTTTTTCTAAAAATACTTACTACTTCTGTTTTTTTTTAACATTTATTTCAAATTTGACTGGAAATTTATTTTTGCAAATGGCGTCAAGCAGATTCTAATTTCTCTGTTCTTCATGGCAGGTGAGATGGCGCCACATTTGGCCGTCTCTCTGTGGTGCTAGGGACTGAACCCAAGGCTTCACACGGCACCAAGCACATGCTGTCTCTGAGCTACAACGTACCCCAGCCCAAGAACATGCTGGGCTTGTTGTTTGCTGGGAGGATTTTTATCTTATTTCGTATTTTGGCTTTTTAACTTTTGGAGACAGGGTGTCACACTGTGTTTAAGGCAGTTCTTGGCAGTTCTCGTGTCTTCATCCCAAATGCTGGGCTCACAGCATAAGCCACCATGCCCAGA
>JANHMN010000017.1:57554565-57576844 GCA_030674055.1 Rhabdomys pumilio
TGTCAGCCTCTGTCAGCCTCTGTCAGCCTCTGTCAGCCTCTGTCAGCACGAGGCATGCACATGGTACGTAAACATCCATGCAGACAGACACCCATACACATAATAAATAAATAAACTCTCTAAATAAGTGTAAAACAAAATTGGATTTACTAAAAGCAAAATACAAGCCAGGTGTGGTGGCACATGCCTACAGCACTTGCAAGGTGAGGGCAGGAGTATCAGGAGTTCAAGGCCAGCCTCAGCTACACAGCAAATTTGAGGCCAGCCTGGGCTACAGGAGACCCTGTCTCAAACAATAACAGTAGCAACAACAATAACAATAACAAAGCAACAACTAAAACCTGACAGCAAAACCAGATGTCTTAGTCATGGTTTCTATTCCTTCACAAAACATCATGACCAAGAAGCAAGTTGGGGAGGAAAGGGTTTTTTCAGCTTACACTTCCACACTGCTGTTCATCACCAAAGGAAGTCAGGACTGGAACTCAAGCAGGTCAGGAAGCAGGAGCTGATGCAGAGGCCATGGAGGGATGCTACTTACTGGCTTGCTTCCTCTGGCTTGCTCAGCTTGCTTTCTTATAGAACCCAGGACTATCCGCCCAGGGATGGCACCACCCACAATGGGCCCTCGCCCCTTGATCACTAATTGAGAGAATGCCTTACAGCTGGATCTCATGGAGGCATTTCCTCAAGGGAGGCTCCTTTCTCTAAGATAACTCCAGTTTGTGTCAAGTTGACACACAAACCAGTCAGTACACTAGGTTAGTGTCAGCTGGGTCAGGAGGGCCCAGACTCTTTGGGTACCACTAGTGAACACGTTATGATTCAGAAGACAGGAATTCACAAGAACGTGTTATGGTTCATAGATCCAAGCTATAGGTGTGTATACCAAGGAATAGCACTCAAGAGGCTGCAGAGACGGCTCAACCTCTAAACGAACTGGCTGCTCTTCCAGAGGATTCGACTCCCAGAACCCTCGTGGAGGCTAACCACTGCGTGTGACTCCGGTTCCATGGGATCAGATACAGTTTCCCTCAGGTCCAGGAGTCTGCACAGACTTACATGCAGACAAAACACCCTTACAGATAAAATAAGTAAATAAAATCTTTTTAAAAAGGCATTTAGCCGGGCGGTGGTGGCGCACGCCTTTAATCCCAGCACTTGGGAGGCAGAGGCAGGCGAATTTCTGAGTTCGAGGCCAGCCTGGTCTACAGAGTGAGTTCCAGGACAGCCAGGACTACACAGAGAAACCCTGTCTCGAAAAACCAAAAAAAAAAAAAAAAAAAAAAAAAAAAAAAAAAAAAAAAAAAAAAAAGAAAAAAAATCTCTCAAATAAAAGCAAACATAACAGCAATAGAACAAACAAGAAAAACAAAACTCCAAACAGCAACAACAAACAAGAACAACCCCTGACGCCTGAGACCACTTCTTCAGCCCCAAGACCCTGGTTTTTGTTTTCTTTTGTATTTACAATTTTTTTAATGTTGAAAAAAATACTAAACATTGAAATAAACAGAAAAACATATGACCCACGCTCAGAAAAACATATGACCCATGCTCAGAAGATAAACTAAAATTAAATTACCCAGAAATTACTCAGACAATGAAGTTAACAAACAAGTACATTAAAGCAGTTATTGTAACTATTTTATACTTTGAAAGTTACAAGAAAAAATGGACATATTAAGTAGAAATGTAGACAGTCTGGGGAGGAGAGACTGGATTTCATCCAGAGCTTTGAGTTTGCAAAGCAGGCACCATACTACCTGAGCTGCAATCCCAGGAGACATAGAAGACATTTTTGTTTTGATTTTTCAGGACAGGGTTTTTCTGTGTAGCCCTGGCTGTCCTGGAACTCACTCTGTAGACCAGGGGGCCTCCAACTCACAGAGATCCAACTGCGTCTGCCTCCTGAGTGCTGGGATTAAAACATGCTGGCCTAGATTTTTTAAAAATTCTCATTCTGTCTGTGTGTCTCTGTCTCTGTCATTGTCTCCATCTCTCTCTCTCTCTCTCTCTCTCTCTCTCTCTCTCTCTCTCTCTCTGTGTGTGTGTGTGTGTGTGTGTGTGTGTGTGTGTGTGTGTGTAGAGGCCAGAGGTTGATACCAGGCGTCTTCAATGGCTCTTCACCTTATTTGTTGAGAGAGTACCTCATTGATCCTGAGCCCCCCAGCTTTGTTAAACTAGCTGGCCAGTAAACCCCAGGGACCCTCCTGTCACCACAGCAGCTCTGGGATTGCAGCCCGCACTGTAGACTTAGCTTTGTCTTTCCCATGGGGGTTGAGTGTGAGGAATCTCTGGTTCTCCTGCTTGAGAAGCAAGCATTTTACCAGCTGTGTCTCTGCCCCACCCTTTCTTATTACAGGACAGCACATGACAGAAGCCACAACATATGAAGGAAGAGATCGCATGATGCCGTTGTGTACATACGTGTGACTGTATTTTGCTCTTGCTCAGTATCCGACCCCCACTACCCTCATGTCACGAACTGTCCCCCACTGGCTGGATCCCTTCAATTCCTCCTCTGCTCCCTTATCACACACACCTACTTCATCACCCTCTCTACGCCCCGTGTCCCTTAGGATCTCTTCCACCTCTTTCAAGGGCTGGTTTCTAATTTAGCTACACACAACATTTTAGAAACATTTTCACCTGTGCGTGTGTGCATGCACGTGTGCTTCCGTGCAATGGAACATGCATGGAGCAAAGGACAACCTTTGGGACTTGCTTCCCTTCTTCCACCATGTGGGGCTGGGGATTGACCTCAAGCCCCGGTTGGGCCTCAGGCTCCTTTCTACTCTGTCAGACAAGGTTCTGCGTTTGACAGAAAACATGAAGTATTTGTCTTTTTGAGTCTGCTTATTCACTTAACATGATGGTTTCAGTGGCATCTACTTTCCTGAAAACATCATTTAATTTTTCCTTTAAAATTTATTATAATTGTTATATTATTTTGTGTGCGCATGGCTTATATATATAGTGAGGACCTGTGTGTGCATGCTGGGTTGTGTACATGCTTTAGTGCCTATGTGAAAGTCAGAAGACGACTGTTCGGGAGTTGCTTCTCTCCTTCCACCATGTTCTATGAACAGAACTTAGGTTGTCAGGTCTCTGAGACAAACACTTTTATTCCATCGAGTTATTGTTCCAGCTCTCTCTGCCTCTCTCTGTGTGTCTGTCTTTGTGCCTGTATGTGTGTATGCGTGTGTGTATGTGTGTATGTGTGTGTGTGTGTGTCCTCTTTATTACTTTGTGATAAGGTCTCTTCTTTCACTGAACCTGGAGCTAGATTGCCCAACAACAAGCTCTAAGGATTTGACTGTCTGTTTTCCCTGATGCTGGGTGTGGAGACACCCACCGCAGCTCCTGGGTTTTTACTCTGGTGCTAGGACCCAAGTGTGGGTCTGTAAGCTTGCACAGTGAGCGCTCTTTCTTCATAGGGTACTTATAGAGATTAAGTAAGTTAATGTGTCTGGCAGGTGTGCCTGCTGCTATTACCGTTGTCCTTGAAGATGTCCCCTCTGCATTTGTTGAGGGTATAAGCAACAGGAGAAGGAGCTGAGACAGGCAAAGTGCAGAGTATATTCAGAGAATATTGGGTAATCCCCATCTGTCAGGAGCGTAATAGCCTTGTGGGAACATGTTGGAAAGAGTTTTTAATGTCACAGTAAAGAATGTGTATCTTATTTGGTAAGCAATAAGAGTGACTGGGTCTGTCAACAGTTGGAAGGAAGGGTCAAATAAAGAGTAGGTAAACCAGGAGAGAAGGCAAGTACTTGGTGAGGAGAGGGTTACAGGTGAGGGGTAGTATGTGCAGATGTGGGGTGCTGTTAGGAGAGACTGTGATAGAGCCGTGTGGGAAGAACTAGTGCAGGTTGAGGAGAAAGATTTAAGAGCGAGTACGGTGGCTGCGTGGTGGATGGAATCGGGGGTCAGGGGAGGCTAATGAGGTCAGGCGAAGAGTAAAGGGGGATATTCTGGGAAATGGGGAGATAAAAGGTGATGGAGACAAGAGAAGTTTCTGGGAACAGGTAAGGAAGGAGCCTGTGGTCATGTGAACGGCATAGATCAGTTAAGAGAACCTGGTAGCTGTAACGAGACCATAAGAGAGTTCCCGTGCAGGGTCTAGGGGGGCAGAGTGGAACGTGATGTCAGAAAAAACGGCAGTGATGTAAGGGCCAGGGCGGTGGGGCGGTGATGTCAGGGCTGGTGCTGATGCTGGCGGCGCAGTGCATTGTGGGCAGCTCCCCACTCCGCTGCCGCCGCCGCCGCCGCCGTCGCCCGAGGAGGATCGGGGCCGGGCCGGGCCGGGCCGGGATGGTCGGGGTCGGGAGGCCACCGCCGCCGCCGCCGGAGGGAGCGGGCCGCCCAGCGCCGCACTGAGCCGCCCCCGCCCCGCCCCGGCCCCGGGGGATGCGCCGCCCCGCGCCGCTGCCTTCACCGCCGCCGCCGCAGCCGCAGCCGCAGCCGCAGCGGACACCGAGCAGGTGAGGCGGGGCGGGGCCCGGAGGGTGGGCCGGGGTCCCTCCTGGGGTACATCGGGCCTCCCGCCGGGCTCACCTCCCAGGGCTCGGCTCCCGTCCCGCAGCGGTCGTCGCCGCCACCGCTAGGAGCCGGGACGCTGGCCTACGCTGCCTGGGCCACAGCCTGAGGCCTGGAGCTGCTCCCAGCCCCCCGCACAGACCCACCCTCCCCAGCCCCGCGTCCCTCGTCCCTGCGGTTTCCCTCCTGTCACCTCTGACAGGTCGTTCAGATGTCTGCAGACCCTCTCTTCCATCCTCAGTTCCTCCCTTCCTCCTACCAGCCAACCTTTTTACTTCCCAGCCGTGCCCAGAAGCCCCTCCCGTGGTCCTGTCACTGTCCCTGCCACCATGATCTCCGCCAGTCTCTTGTCTTACTTGCCTACCCCCTCCTCCCCTCATCCTGTCACTCTGACTTGCCCTGCTCGCTGCACTCTCCTCCAGACCTCTTCTCCTGTTCCTCGTGGCTTCACCTCTCCCTACCTGGGCTCTGAGATTCCCACACACCGGCCTCACGCCTTGAATAGCGGCACATCAACTCTCCCCAAACCACAATATGCTCGTAAGCACTTAGCTTGCTCTCGCCACTTGGCCCACATTCTCATGCATGCACACAGCCATGCCTACACACACACATACACACACCCCGGGACCTGAGAGTGTAGCTGGTCAGCCATGCTTGCCAACCCAATCTGGGCTAAGTGGGGTCCCCAGAAGCATCCTCTGGGAAGGGAGGTGGACAGGATGGCCCAGTCCTACTTTTCTCTCCTCACCCATTCCTTGAAGATTTTCCTACGTACAAGTGTGAACAGCACACGACATTTCCCCATCCACCTGCAGAGCCACACTGTGCAGGACTGAGAAGCCCATCTGGATTGCTCAACTTTTTTTTTTCTTCTTTTCAGTACTGGGGACTGAGTGTGCTTATTCTCAAATGCTCTGCTTCTGAACCCTATCTCAATCCCCACCTTTTCATCACATTTTATTTATCTATATTGTGCATAGAGAGCAATACGCATGCTGTGGTACACATGTGGAGGTCAGAGGACAAGTTACAGGAGCTGTCCTTCACCCTCCACCCCCTGCTTTTAACCACCTCGGTCTCCGGAATCAAACTCAGGTTATCAGAATGGATGACAAGGGCCTTTTCCCACAGAATGGTCTTGGCAGGCCCCCAGTCCCCTTTTTATTAATTAAAAAAAAATGATGTTGGGAGTTGGAACTGGGGCCTTGAACATGCTTGATATGTCCACAACCACCGAGCTTCCTCAGCCCAAATCTAACTTTTTCCCCTGTGCTGGGGCTGGGACTCATGGCCTCTGGGACACTAGGGCCGAAGCTACAACTGGGTCCAGCTTAGGGCTCCTCCGCAGGGGTTCCGTTGCTTCTCCAGCCTTTTTTTCTCTTGTTTTAGTTAGAGTGTCTTGGAGACCAGGCTGGCCTTGAGTTTGCTGTGTAGCCATGACTAGTCTTGAGTCCCTCATCCCTTTGCCTCCACTTTCAGAGTGCTGGGATCCCAGGTGTGTGGTACCATGGCCAGCTACCTCAGCCTTGTCCCATCTATGTTCCAGAGCCCCACTCTGTCTCTTTCCATCTTCCTCATGTCTCTACCGCCTTCCAAACTCCTGCCCTCCACAGCCCTGGCACTGTAAGGATTGGAGGGACTCAGTTTGTCATTTCACAACAAAGCTATCAAGAGTAACAGTGTCTTTCCTCATGGAGATGCTTTCTCTTCATACGCCCTGTGGTGCCCCAGTGACCTGGTGAAGACTGTTTCAGTGTCCTCACAAACCACCCTGCCTTTATCAGGATGTCTAGATACAAGTTCTATGCCTTTCCCTCTCTCTTCCCTTCCCTTCCTTTCTCTCCTATTCCCAGTCCCCAGCCTGAATGACTTCCACTCGTGTGTGTGTGTGTGTGTGTGTGTGTGTGTGTGTGTCTCCAGGGCCATGGTTGGAGTGGGGCAGAGAGCACATAAAGTTTCTATAGAGGAAAGATGAGAAGGATGCTGGTTCCAAATCCTGTGTTTGCTCAGCAGAAATTCATCTTTTCTGGTCCCTTCCCTACACACATGTACACTAACATACACTCATACGGAGGGGTACACAAACACAGGCACACACAGGTGTACACACACACACATTTCTTTGGATAACTTGTGTTTTAGTGGATCTCACGGTTGGGATACTGTCTGCAGTACTCAACTTTGTCCACCTAAGCACAATAGAAGCTATATTCCTTCTGTCTGATTCCTGATAGACTTAGGAAGAGATGCTCAGGGGCTTCCTCGCCCCTGCCCACCCAGACCTGTGGTAAGGGAAGAGCCTGCTTTTCCTTAGACAGCACCCCACTATTCTGCTCTTCCTCTGTTCAGTCTGCCTTGGCCACTGTGGAGTAGCCACTGGGATCCCATTCTTCTGAAATCCACAGCTTGCGTCCATGGTCTTGTATTCACGGTTGGCACACATCCTGGCTTCCCCGGTCTTATGGCAGCCAGCGGGGTCAGCTCCCACTGAGTGTAGTGTGTGCCTCTCAACAGGCCATCTGCCTCCATACCACCCTCTAGGGGCTGCTGTGTTTGTCATCATTTTTCTTGATGGTCACATCTCTCTGGTTGGCTGGCTGGCCACTCTGATGTGGGGTATCCCATGGCTTACCCTACTCAGCAGGTAGAGTGACTCAGGCTAGTCATTCTTGGGTCTCAGGCTATTATGCCGGCTAGCTAACCCATCTTCATTCAATAGTTTGGAATGTCTCTACGGTAAGCAGTTCCTCCATTGGCTTATTCACACATCACTGCCCTCTCCTGTTTTCACCGTGTGTGTGTGTGTGTGTGTGTGTGTGTGTGTGTGTGTGTCCTGCTGTTGATTTTTTCACACCTCCTGTTTGTGGTTTATAACTCTTTCTTCCACCGACCTCCATCCCAGGAGTATTTCCCCCAGTAACTCCTGGAGCATCTCCCCAGGCGTGGGAAGGGTGCCCATCAGCAGGATGGGGTTCCCTTTTGATCTGTCGGGTGGTCTAGGGTGGCAGCCAGGCTGTTCACTGCCCCTCCTCACTCTCCCAGGTAGATGGCCCCCCAAGGGCAGGCCCTGCGGGCACCCCTCCCTCCGGCTGGCGGATGCAGTGCCTAGCGGCTGCTCTTAAGGACGAAACCAACATGAGTGGGGGAGGGGAGCAGGCCGACATCCTGCCGGCCAACTACGTGGTCAAAGATCGCTGGAAGGTGGTGAGTGACCTAGTGGGCAGAGGGAGGGGTCTGGGAAGGGAGAAGAAGAGACTTGGAGACTCTAAGACTGGTGCCCTTGGAGCCCTTACCATAAGTGGAAGGTGTCCTCGAGTTTATTTGTTTGCTTGCTTAAAGGTTATTTTTGCCCACACATTCTCCCATTACCCTCTCTCCAACCCAGCTCCCTCGCACCCCTTCCCGAGCTTGGTAGTGCTGGTCCAGTCCAGCCTGAACAACTCCTGCAGAGCCCAGGCTGCGGAGGAGGGTGTGGGGGGAGGGGGCTCCTTCTTTGCCGCACCTTGGGGAAGGACATTGAGTGAGCATGTGTTCCTCGGCTTCCGCAGAGGACGGAAGGCTTGGGTCTAAGGAAAGATGCCCTGCAGGCTGCTCCCACCGCATCCGCACTCCATCTTCTCCATCCACCCTCCTCCCTTCCCGGGTTCCTGCGGCAGGTGCAACACGCCGAGACTCCATCTCCCAGCGTGCCTTGTTTCTTTAACTCAGGACTTCAGGCTCCTTGGCCTGTTGGGAGTTGTAGTCCAAGTCTCTTCGTTGGGGGAGGATAGATGGGAGGGGGCTATGTAAGGGTTGGAGCGGTGGTTGTGTCTAGAGAACCCTATTTACTGTCTGTCAGCCTCCCTCCAAACCTTTCCCCTCATCGCTTCAGAGCACCCTGGTGTCCTCTTTTTTGTAGGGTGGGATAATGCGGGGTAGTATGGTGTGGGAAAAGTGTGTGCGACTGTGGGTCTGCATGGAAATGGAGATCCAGAGAAGAACCACAGAGGTCAGATTTTCGCCGTGTGCAGTCATGGTGTTCGCCTGTGTGCGTCCTTGTGCTTTGGTGTGGTGAGGCTCAGCTCACTAAGGGTGCTGGATTGGAGAGGAGGGTGGGGCCTGGGTGCAGGGAGATCTCCATGGCAACAGCCATCCGGCTGCTTAGGTCCCTTAGAGGTCCAGGGAGAGCGGCAAAGTGGTAGCATTTTCAAGAATTGGGAGTGCGGGTGTCAAAGAGGAGACTCTTAGGGCCCCTGAAGGGGGAGGGGGCTATCCTGAGGAAAAGAGTGAGTAGCTGAACAGAAATGCAGGAGGAGCCCGGGCAGCCATAAAAGGAAGGGGTGTTTGGCAAAGTGAGAAACGCTCCTTTTTAAGACCCCCAGGTCCCTGGCACATGAGCTCCATGTCTGGCAGATGGGAGGCTGAATAACATTTGTACTGAAAGGCAAGAGAAAAAGACTGTTGATACACACTGAGTTCAGACTAAAACCTTGTGCTTTGTGAAACGGCAGAGAGAGTTGGCTGGGAGACGCGTGTATGTTAGACCTGGGCTTTCCTCATGACTGTCTCCTGTTCGTTCCCCTGAAGTGCTGGGGAGATTAGGTGTCATTTGAAGCCATTTTCAGGGAAGGGTGGGATTGATGGAACCAGAAATCATGGGCCAGAGATGGACTGCAACCTGAAACGAGGGTCAGCGTACTGGGAAGAAAATTTCTTTGTCCTTAAAAAAAAAAATAGTAAGTTGTTCATGAGGGTAGGGGTGGTCCTTGCAACCAGCATAGCAAACAACAGTAATAATACCTTAGTGTTTCTCCTATGTCTTTCTTGGTGTGAGGTTATAAAGTGCCTCGGTGGGTTACATCGGGAGCTGATGGAGGGCCTACAACAATCCCCAGCACACCCCTGCTTCGTAGGTGTGATTGGCTAACTTGCGAAATTCCCATGGTCAGAAGACGGGATCTGGTCCGTCAGCGGCATCAACACTGTCAGCCAGATCAGCCCATCTGAGAATTGGCACCTTAGGCCTGAAAGGTCCTTAGGACTCATTTCAAACTGATTCTCTCTTATTGGGTAGAAAAAAAAATGGAAGCTCTAAAAGTTTGAGAGACTTAGATTACTCTAGGCTGTCCACAGTGGGGCCAAGAAACAAGGTGTCCATTCCAAACAAGCTGTGGCTCTCCTGTGGTGTAGCTTTTCTGGTTTAGGGAGGTTTTCCGGTAGGGGTGGGACTAAAACATACAGAAGGAGAGGAGAAATGGGGTCTGCAAACCTTTGAATGGTGTTCTGTTAAGGGGGCTTTAAGCGGATCTGCCTGTGACATTCATGGGTCCTGGATGCTTTTGCCCTGATGATATCTCCTTCTATATCAGGATACTAAAGACTGCATTTTATGACTGCATTGGTATGGAGAGTCATATATCCATATTATAGACTGAGTTTTTTTTCTCTTTAAAAGTTCACGACTTTATATTTTGATCTGAAAACAAGTTAAAATGTTTTCATGGATTCCCCCAAAATGTGAGGGTCACTGTAGCCAGTGGAAAAGTATGCCCTTCATCACAGGGCAGGAAGGAAAGGATGGTATATGCAGGTAGACGACTGGACCCCTGCTGTGGGGCTCCATGGCACATAGAGAAAGAATAGGCTCAGTTTGGAGAAAAGACCAGCGGAGAAGTTGGGCCGTGGGAAGTTGGGGGGTGTAGGAGTTGGGGAAGGTCCCGCCTGCATGGATTCTTTCTGATGGCTTGTGTGTCAGCAATGCCCCACAACCTCATGGTTTCTACAGCAGTGGGTTCTGTTCCTGGTTATTTTCTAACTGTGACCCAGCCAAGGCATTTCAGGCCCTGGGCCTTGTGACTTTCCCTCAGTGCACTGTAGGGAGCCAGGCGAGCTTCTTCACCTGTGCTGTGGAGCCTAGGAAACTGGTGATGTCTGTAAGCCCCTCAGTCGCTTACCCTGTCATCTGTGCTCACACACAGCAAGCTGTAAAAGGATGTGGAAGAGGTTACTGTCTCCATGGTTAGAGCTATCCCAGGACGAGAGTCTAGGTCTGTTCCCACTTGGTTGTAAGGCTTCTGCTGTCTGGCTAGCTTCCATCCAGAGTAGGAAGGTTCCCTGGTTTCTTATTGCTCTTTTCCAGTCTCTTTCCTTGTTTATCTCCCTGGCTCAAGAAACGTCACCTTTCCTCATAGCCCTGGCTTCTCTCCTGTCCTTTATTGTTATTATTTCTGACATTTATTGATGTGTGGTGTGGCTTTGTGTGTCACAGCATGTGTGTGGATGTCAGAGGATAACTTGGAAAGCCAGCTCTCTCCTCCCTTTGTGGGCCTTGAGGAATCAAACTTGGGATGTCATGCTTGGCAGCAAATGCCTTTACCTGCTAAGTTCTTACCCATGGGTTCTTCCCTTTCTTCTTCTCTACCTTCCTTTCTTTGGAGGCAGGGTCTCAAATATCTCAGGCTAAGCCCAGGCTGGTATTGAACTTCTATCTTCTGGCCTCTACCTTCTTCCCCGTGCTGGGAATGATGGGTGTGTACCACCATGCCTGGTGGATGTGGTGCTGGGGATTGAACCTGGGTTTTGTGTGTGCTAAGAAAGCACTCTAGTCACCAAGTTAGAGCCTTGGCCCCGCTCTCCTTTTAGGGAAGAAAAGATGAAGGCTGACCTATGTTCTTTAGAGCCTTGTGTCATTCCATGTCTCCATGTCCGATCGAAGCCAGATGTCTTTTATCTTCTGCTCCTATTCAGCTATCTGTCTGGAGCTGTGTGTTGGAAGGGATCTATGCTTCTGGGCTGAGCTGTCTGTTTCAGAGGAGAGGAATGGGCACCACACACCTGCCATCAGTGGAGGTGGGTTGAGGAGCTGTCCAGCTCGATCCCTGAGCACCATTCTCCTTCACAGCTGAAGAAGATCGGGGGCGGGGGCTTCGGTGAGATCTACGAGGCCATGGACCTGCTGACGAGGGAGAACGTGGCTCTCAAGGTGGAGTCAGCCCAACAGCCTAAGCAGGTCCTCAAGATGGAGGTGGCTGTGCTCAAAAAGCTTCAAGGTACCGCCCTGGGGCGGGGCATGGAAGGAGGAGGGTGGAGCCAGGATGTAAGATTGCTGGGACCAGCATGGAGGAGAGTGACAGTGGAGGAGTGATGGAGCTGAGGGAGGCCCTGGGCTAGAAATGGCAGAGTAAGGTGGATCATGGGCAGTTGAGCCAGAGTGTTGGGAAGGAGGTGGGACTAAGGGCAGGGCCTTCCTGGCTGGGGACAGGGTCAAGGGTGTACCAGAGGGATGGCTAACAGCTCCAAGACTAAAGCACTGACTGGCCTTGTAAGCATGAGGAGTTCTTAAGTTTAGATCCTAGAATCCACCTAAGTATTAGGTGGGCATGGGTGTGGTGTACATGCCACAAGCAAGTGTGTATGTGTGAGAGAGAGAGAGACAGAGAGACACACACAGAGAGACAGAGAGACATAAAGACACAGAGAGAAACAGAGACTGACACATTTATAGAGAGACAGACAGATATACACACAGAGAGAAACACACAGAGAGGCAGAGAGAGACAGAGATAGACAGAGTCAGATAGACAGAAACACAGACACACATTCACAGAGAGCTCGACAGAGACAGACAGTGAGAGAAGGAGGGAGAGGGGGAGCGAGGGAGGGAGGGAGGGAAAAAGAGAGAGAGAGATAGATAGAGAGAGAGAGAGAGAGAGAGAGAGAGAGAGAATGTACCAGAGCCTGACTGGGTGGTCAGGAGGAAAGTGGGACTGGGGAGGCCCCTGTGTTTGTGTCCCCAGGGAAGGACCATGTGTGCAGGTTCATTGGCTGTGGCAGGAACGAGAAGTTTAACTATGTGGTGATGCAACTCCAGGTGAGTCCTTGGAGTCCACCCACTTGCCTCTTTCCCTAAGAGCTGGAGAGTGGCGCGGGTGGGGCATGGGGTAGGGGACATTGGTTCCTGATGGGATGGGTACACTGTGGGTGGGGCAAGGCTGGGTGGTCAATGTGGCTGAGATGAGTCTTCTCTTTTCAACCTTACCCTGTTCACCCGCCCAGGGCCGGAACCTGGCCGACCTGCGCCGCAGCCAGCCGAGGGGCACTTTCACACTGAGCACCACACTGCGGCTGGGCAAGCAGATCCTGGAGTCCATCGAAGCCATTCACTCCGTGGGCTTCCTGCACCGCGACATCAAGCCGGTGAGCAACGCGCCCGCCTGCGTGCTCCCCTGCTCTGTGAGCAATGCGCCTGCGTGCTCCCCTGCTCTGTGGGTCCTCGCTTCCTCGCCGCAGTGGTTGGGCCTGAGAACCTCTTCTCTTTGAACACTTCGTGATTTGTACCAAGCCACAGCTCCTCTTCCTCATCTCTCGGCCACCCAGGGCGAGCACCAGGCTCTCCATTTATCTTCATCTCTCACCCATGACCCTGTGTCAACCTAGAGGTGATGAGGTCAGGAGGAGATACTTTACTTTCTGTGGCATCTTGCTGCCAGAAAAACAAAGTAAAATCCTTTAATAAAACAGGGTAAAAAGAAGCCAGGGCGTGGGGTGGGGTGGAGGTGGTACATGCCTTTAATTCCAGTACTTATGAGGTAGAAGCAGGCAGCGCTCTATGAGCTCGAGGCCAGCCTGCTCTACAGAGTGAGTTCGAGGACAGCCAGAGCTATACTGAGAAACCCTGTCTTGAAAAACCTAAATAAATAAATAAAAATAATAAATGAATAAAAGGGTAAGAAGAGGTACCTGGGAAGGCTGGGTGAGTGACCCAAGGGCACACAGCAAGAAGGATGATTTCTAGCAGGGCAGCTCTCACCCCACTGCGTACTGGGGAGCTGAGGACTTAGAGCTCAAAGCTGGTTTTGTCCAGTTCTGTGATTCAGAGATGCCCCCTCAGTCTTGGCCGCCCCCGATTACTGTATCTCTAAATTGAGGGTAGTCACACGTTCTCTGTCGTTGAGATGCCACAGTGGGTCGTACTCATGGGACTGAGTGCACGTGAGAGTCCATGGGCGGGGGAGGGGCCCCTCAGCACAGGCGTAGCAATTCCTTGGTGGCTCACGGCTTCTGTCTTCCCGCAGTCTAACTTTGCCATGGGCCGGCTGCCCTCCACCTACAGAAAGTGTTATATGTTGGACTTCGGGCTGGCCCGGCAGTACACTAACACCACTGGGGACGTCCGGCCTGTGAGTACTACTGGGTGTCAGAATGCTGGGGGGCTCTCCCCACTCTGTGGTATGGGATACCTCACTGTTTCCCTTGTAGCCACCTCAGCAGGCCTGTCTATCCTTCAGCGTCAGTCCATCCAACCCTGGGGTGACAGCCTGGCCCTCTCTGCTGCCTGGGCTCCTGGGTATCGGGATGAGGTGGCCAGTTAGGCCAGGTGGTGGTAGGGTCAGCAATGTGGACAAGGTGCTGTTTCTTCTCTACAGCCTCGGAATGTGGCCGGGTTCCGGGGGACTGTCCGCTACGCCTCGGTCAATGCTCACAAGAACCGGGTGAGTGAGCCGCATAGCCTGAGCTAAGGGCTGAGGGCAGCCTGAGCTAAGGGCTGAGGGCAGAAAGAAAAAGTCAGTCATAGCTGCAGTCCATCACTGAGGAAGCCTGGAGTATTGGCCGTCCCTGATGTCCTTCTCTCTGGACCTCTGTCATCTCCCCTTCCATTGAAAATCCCTGGGGAAGGGACAAAACATAGTCAGAACTTTTTACTGTGGTGCTCTGTGTATGCTGGGGTGGGCATAGGGTGGGCCACAGCTTCAGAGAGACCCCTTCAGAGGTGATCAGGACTCTCTGACAGAAGTCTCCTAGAAAAGAGTCCACCACCCATCCCCAGGGAAGGACTTGAGAGCTCCAGGTGACTTCCCTCTTCCCTCCCAGGAGATGGGCCGCCATGATGACCTGTGGTCTCTCTTCTACATGCTGGTGGAGTTCGCTGTGGGCCAGCTGCCCTGGAGGAAGATCAAGGACAAGGTAAGCTTCCCACCGCTGGGTGGAAGAGGCAGAGGGTGGAGCAGCCGGGACTCTATCTCCTGTGCCCTCTCCCCTCCAGGAGCAGGTGGGGATGATCAAGGAGAAATACGAGCACCGGATGCTACTGAAGCACATGCCGTCAGAGTTTCATCTCTTCCTGGACCACATCGCCAGTCTTGACTACTTCACCAAGCCCGATTACCAGGTGTGACCCCCAGCCTGGGGCACCCCTGGGAAGTTGCTGGGCCTCCAGCAGTGGCTGCCCCCCCCCTGCAACCTGGCATAATTCAAGATTGCCCCCAAGTCTGTCCTTTGGTCTTCTGAGTGTACCAACCTGTTCTTGCCCTTGCAAACAGTAGTCACTGTTACGATTTCTCAAAAGCTGAGCTTCCTGGTGTCAGTGCTGGGCTTACGTTATCAATGCAAGCTTCAAAACAAGGGTCTGAGGGGGCATGATCATGTGCGCCTTTAACTCTAGACTTGGGGAAAGCAGATGTCTCTGTGAGTGTGAGGACAGCCTAGTCTCTGTTCTGCATAGAGCTCCAGGGCATCTGGGACATAGTGAGACCCTGTCATAAAAAGGAAAAAGAAAAAGAAAAGGATCCTTTAAGGACCACGATGTAGCCAGAGTAGGAGTGGCGTAGCGGTGTCTCATGTCTTTAACCCTACTACTCAGGAGGCAGAGACAGGTGCATCTCTGTGTGTTCCAAGCCAGTTGGTCTACAGAGTTCCAGGGAACCCAGAGAAACTGTCTTCAAAAACAAACAAACAAACAAACAACAAAAGGAAGCCTTTAAGGATCACGATAATATATTTGACAGCAGAATTCTGCAGGAACTGGGATGACTGTTCTTGGTTCATAGACTGGAAGCTGAGGTTGGACATTGTGGCAGAGAGCAGGGCTGGGCTCAGAGACAGTCCTGCGTCTCTTAGTGACAGGGTACAGACTGAGAAATCTGTCCCTAACATGTCACTGTATGATCATTGTAGAGCTCACTTCCTGAGCCAGGACAGGCCCTCTCCTTCACACACCCTGTCCTTCAGTGTGGCAGACAAGAAAAAATTAGATCACACTCAAGAGAAAATGGCTCAGATAAGAGACATAGTAAACAGAGCCCCCCCCCCCCCAAATTCTCCCAGCCTAACACGGCATGCTGTAGCAATTCTGTTGTTTTTCTGAGACAGGGTCTCATGCAGACCAGCTGTCCTCAGACTGACTATGTAGCTGAAGATAACCTTGAACTTCTCATCCTCCTGCCTCCACACCCCAAGTGCAGCCGTATGCCACCAGTGTTCCACTATGGCTGAGAATGGACCCAGAGTATCCTGCATGCTAGGCAAACAAACATTCTATTAACGGAGACACATAGCCAACCTCAGGAAACTAATTTTTTTTTTTTTTTAGTAGAGGTCACATGCTCTGAAGTAATGATAACAGTGATTGAAAAAACAATATTGCTTTGTGTGGTGGCGCACAATTGCAGTGTCAGAACTCAGGAAGCAGAGGCAGGAGGACCATGAATTTGGGGGCAGCCTGGGCTACATAGGGAGACCCTGTCTCAACAACAACAACAAAATCAAGGCTAGAGAAATGCTTTGGTGAGCAACAGCGTGTGCTGCCCTTCTACCCAAGTTCAGTTCCCAACATTCATGCCAGGAATTTCACAACCAAATGTAACTCTAGCTCCAGGGGACTTGACACCATCTTCTGGTACCCATGGGAACCTGCATTCATGTGTGTACCCTGCCACCACACTCACAGACGCACACACACACACCACACCACACACACACAGACACACACCACAACACACACACACACACACACAGACACACACCACAACACACACACACACACCACAACACACACACACACCACAACCACAACACACACACACACACACACACACACACACACACACACACACCTACTCTCAAATCAAACACAGTATAATGTATCGCACATAATTGTGTGCATCACATTCTGTTTATGACCAGGCCAGTGTCACCACACACTGGAGTAATGTCACACCTAGGTGTCGCGGTGGCTGTGACATGGCCGGGTGGTAGGAATGCTCCACTTCTCAGCCATCTCATGGTACCTCATAGCCACCACTCTGGTGAGGGACCACTTAACTGACTCCAGGTCTAATGCTTTCGCCATGGCTTCATCACAACACCTCATGGGACCTATTGACGTTGGAGAATGGAGAGACACACCGTCAGTGCTTGCCAGGAAGCCACTCTGGGTGAGGCACAGTAGGGAAACAGGCTGTGTCAATCACAAAGCAGACACTGAAGCAAGCTGGTCCTGTCAACAGAGTGCCTGCCCTGAGCTCTGAAGAGAACCAGCCCAACGCTGGATGGCCTGGGCTCCTCGGAGGTCTGGTACCCACCTAATACTTCTTGAACGCAGTGTCCCAGCTGCTGGTCGAACTGACACCCCACTCCTTGTCCTGGCTCAGTCTCATGGAGTCCTGGTCCACATAGCTATGACCACCTACATGTCGAGTCCTGCAATGACTGCTAGAGGTGCAGAGTCAACAGAGAGCCATGGAAGTGTTGCAAAATGGATGCTCTGTCCCCAGTGATGAGACAGAAGCCACATGGGAGAGCGAGTCAGGTGACAGGAGAGGACAATGGGAGAGGCACCTACCAGAGTCATTAGCCCAAGGAGAGGAGAAAGCATGAGGAAACCCAAGTGGTTCAGAGCTACTGGTGTGCCTGTCAAGATGACAGAAATGGCAGAAGAGTCTGGAGACTGTTCTTGAGGGACAGATCTCAGAGGACTAGGATCCATCTGGTGGGGCTTAATCCAAGAGGATAAATGGCATTCTGCTTTGTGTTGTTTTCATTTAAAATCAATGTGTGCCCCCTCTAGGCCCATCCCTGACCTGGAAGACTCCCCTCTCCCTCCCCCCTGCATTCTCAGGGATAGTCCCTTCCACCTAGCTAGCCCTGGGGTCACCTCTCTGTCCTCCTGGCCTCCCCATCCCCTGCAGTTGATCATGTCGGTGTTTGAGAACAGCATGAAGGAGCGAGGCATTGCTGAGAACGAGGCCTTTGACTGGGAGAAGGCAGGCACCGATGCTCTCCTGTCCACGAGCACCTCCACCCCGCCCCAGCAGAACACACGGCAGACGGCAGCCATGTTTGGGTGAGTCTGAGCAGGGCCATTATGGTGAGTGGGGTGGCCAGTGATCCTTACCTGGAGCTATGACCTGAGAAGCCAGCCTTCTCCTCCCACTGGGGTGTCTCCTACTCTTCGTGCTGAACAGCAGAGTCCTGGATCTTTGAGATCACAGCTCTGCCCTGAATCTGAGCATGGAGGAGACGTCATCTTCATTTAGAGCTTTGGATTAAGGAAGAAATCCTGGGTGAAATGACTTGACCCCCAGAGTCTCTCTTTCTCATTGTAAATAATGAACATGTCTCACACCATCTAAACACCACAGCGGCTCAGGGAGACGTTAACTCCTGTCTTCAGAGGACCTCAGTTGATGCTGGAGTGTTTGCAACCATGTGGTCAGTAATTTCAGAGCCACGTGAGGCACGCAGAAGGGGAGGATTCTGACTCAGAGGGCTCCTGCCTGTGTCAGTCAGGGTTCTCCAAGGAACAGAGCTTACAGAACGAGTCTGTATATAGAAAGCAGGTCTATTAGACTGGCTTGCAGGCTGTGGTCCAGCTAGTCCATCAATGGCCATCTATCAGTGAAAGGTCCAAAAATCAACAGTGTGTAGTTCATGAGGCTGAATGTCTCAGCTGCTTTTCGATGTACACCAGAGACCTGAAGAAGTAGGCTGTGATGCCAGAGAAGGAATGGACTTGCTAGGGAGAAGCAGGCAGAGAGAGAGAGAGAGAGAGAGAGAGAGAGAGAGAGAGAGAGAGAGATTCCTTCTTCCATGTCCTTTATATCGGCTGCCAGCAGAAAGCGTGGCCCAGATTAAAGTTGGATTTTATGACTTCAAAAGATTTGAATTAAAGGTGTATTTTCCCACTCAGAGATCAAGATTAGAAGTGGCTCTTCCCACTTCAAATGGTTTAACTAAGAAAAAAAAAAATCCCTCACTGCATGCCTAGCCGTTTGAATTTTATTTGACTCCAGATGTGGTCAACCAAGATTCCAGATGTTGACAGCCAAGATTAGCCATCACACCACCCAATCCAGGGCCATCTTTAGGAAGGAGTTGCCACAGAAATTTCGGGCATACTATGGTGGCCCAGAATTGTGATGAGGTTGCAGAGGGAAGCCAGGCGTGATGGTATATATCTATAATTCCATCATTGGAAGGGCAAGGCAGGAGGATCATGGGTTTGATACTAGCCTGGGCTACATAGGGAGACCTTGTTTTAAAAAACAGAAGAAGGGTCTTGGGATAAGGCTCCATGGATAAAGCATTTGCTATCCAAGCATAAGGTCCTGAGTTTGGGTCCCCAGAGCCCACATAAAGGGGACAGAGTAGTGTGTCTTTATAATTTTTGTGTTTCTGTGGTGAAATGGGAGGCAGAAGCAGAAAGACCCCTGGAAGCTTGCAGGTCAGCCAGCCTGATGCATGAGAGAACCTTACCTTAGTGGATCCTCTGATCCCTGTACTCAGGAGGCAGGGCCAGGCAGATCTCTGAGAATTTGAGGCCAGCCTGGTCTACAGAGCAAGTTCTGGACTAGGCAGGGCTATATGGTGAAACCCTGTCTCAGAACACAAAGCAAATAAATGAACAGAAAAAAAAAAAGCAAGGTGAAGGGCCGTAGAAGGCACCCCGTATCAACCCCAAGCCTCCACATGTGCATACACACACACACACACACACACTCACACTCACACTCTCCCGCAGAACTAAGTCTGGAGGTAGGAAATGAGCCGACAGCTGAGGTTCTGACCTCCGTGATCATACTGTAGCCTGTACACTTGTGTATGCGTGCTCACAAAGATAAAAACAAACAAACAAAAATCAGGAAGGAAAGAAATTATTTGAAGAGAGAAACAACGGTGCTGGAGCACGGCTCAGCAGGGAAGAACACGGGGTGCTCCTGCAGAGGGATCTGGGTTCAATTGCCGGCAACCACACTGTTGTTCCCGGTTGTTTATAACTTATCTGATGCTCAATTCTGGTTTTCTTTGTTTTCAGGTACCACACACACAAGGTACACATACAGAGAAAACACTCATATACACAAAACAAGCATAAATAAATCTCTTTTTAAGAGGTTTACAGAAACCGTTCAAAGGTGTCATTTTAGACTTGTTCCGAGTGTAGAGGAAGTCTGACTCCGACAGTGGACTGTAAGGAAGGGCTTGGGAACCCACAGATCTGAAAAAGTGGGGCTCAGTAGAGACGTGCCAGTCCCCGCTGGCCACATCTCCTCACAGCCCCTGCTACCCTGAGGACCAGGGATGGCGACAGGCCTCTTCTGTGTCCACTCTGGAGATGGTCCCCAGGGTCTGTGCTAGCAGAGAATAAAGGAGATAGTGAGAAAGGAGGCCTCCCGGGTGGGTCCCCTAACCCTGATCCTAATCCTAACCCTAACCCCTAACCTCTAACCCCTAACCCTAACCCTGACCCCTGACCCTTACCCATGACTCTCTCTGGCCTCCCCAGAGTGGTCAATGTGACACCGGTGCCTGGGGATCTGCTTCGTGAGAACACTGAGGATGTACTGCAGGGAGAGCACCTGAGCGACCAGGAGAACGCACCCCCACTCCTGCCTGGGAGGCCTCCAGAGGGCTTGGGCCCTGGTCCCCACCTTGTCCCCCACCCTGGGGGTCCTGAGGCGGAAGTGTGGGAGGAGACAGATGTCAACCGCAACAAACTGCGGATCAACATTGGCAAAGTAAGTGCCTGCAGGCCGAAGGGTGTGGGCGGCCTTCCCCACCTGGTTCCCAGCTCTGGGCCCTAACTACCATCCCTCCCCCATGCCTCCCACCCTGAGAAAGCCTCTCACCCACAGCCAGCTTGTCAACCCCAACTCACAGCATCCCCTCTTCGGCAGACGCCCTGTGTGGAGGAAGACCAGAGTCGAGGAGTAGGGGTCCCCAGCTCCCCAGTGCGTGCCCCCCCAGACTCCCCAACAACCCCAGTACGGTCTCTGCGCTACCGAAGGGTCAACAGCCCAGAGTCAGAGAGGCTGTCTGCAGCTGCTGATGGTCGGGTCGAGCTGCAGGAGAGGAGGTAAGTTGGTATATGGGGGTTCAGGGTGACGTGACATGTCAAAGGCCTTCTGGTCCCACCTGCCTTCATCAGCATGGCTGCTCTGTGAAAGGTTATCTGTGAGGCTTAGGAGGGACCTAAAAAGTAAGGTGAGAGGTCAGGCCCCACAGACTGGAGGGCAGGTGCTGGCCTGTGGTGGGGCACCCAGAGAGGAAAGAGTGGGAGCGGTCAGTTTCTGGACCCAGGACATGGTCCTAGATAACAATTCACAGATGCCTGGAGAGCAGCAGAGGTGAGCTTCCTGTGGCCCACAGGCAGCCTGAGGGAGGGATTTAAGGAACCACTGGTGGCTAAATTTGGGGAGGTCTAAGGGACGTGATATGAACTGAGAGCAGGAGGGACCCAGCAGGAACCGGCTGGTGAGAGGCAGGCTGAGAGGGAAGGCTTGGGAATTGGCCTTTAGGAAGTGGGAGGAGGGTAAGTTGGCCATGGGTCAGGTGGAGCTGGCAGGGGTAGACCAAGCCACACTTGGGTGGGTGGGACACCAGGTAGGAGATCACCTGGAAGATGAAATGTCCCTGATTTCCCATAGCCTCCAAGTATCATTGCTCCATAGTAGACAAGAGGCGCTCTCTCGGGCCTTCGGGCAGAGGACATTCTTTTTGATCTTTGCTCAGTGTCTTTTCTAATGACTTACATCAGCCATGGCCCCTCCCCCAGACTCTACCCTAAACTGTCCTAGTCCTAAATTGAACACGGTGCCAGTTTGCAGGGCCTTGGGGTGCGTGTGTAGACAAACCCAAGGCAGGTCTGTGTCCCTTGAGTGTATGACAGCTCACACTCACTGGGCTGTCCTGCCAGGCACCAGAGACCTTGTCTTTACCCAGGTAGCGTGGAGTCCTTCAGAACAGAGGGTTCTGGACATAGAGAAGTTAGAAAGGAAGGGATATGTCTGGAGGCCAGAGGGGCAAGTGTTCTGAGCAAGACAGTTTTGAAGAGCTGCCTGCTTAGAAGGAACACCGAGCAGGTTGGTTTGGGGCACAGGCAACGCCTGTGGTAGTGGTAGACAGAGGCAGGCTGAAGAGAGTTTCTGCTGCAGCAGGCTCAGGAGGCACAGGGAAGGGGGGTAGGATGGCACTTGGTGGCACTTGGGGCACAAACGGAGCAGACAAGGCTGGGGTGGCCTAGCTTTCTGTCATCCACACACACAGGGACATGTGTGTGCATAGTTCACCTCCGGTTTGGTTACCTTCTGTCCTTTACGTCCCTCAGAACAAGGTGCGCCCTTAGGAAAAGAAATGTGACCAGCCATTTACAGGGAGTCCCAAGGCGGCCTCTGTCAACGGTGTTTTATTTTAAGCCTTACTAACAAATCGATACAAATATGGCATAGAACAGGGTTAGACAGTCGCCATGCACTGGGCGGGGTCTTCTGAGACCGGCTAACAGGAAGTTCCTCTCTGTGTATCTTCCATTTGCAGCTGAGTCACTCACAGAACACCAGTCAGATCCCTGCCCATAGCCCAAGGGGAGATGGGTTACAGGTCCCAGATGAGTTAGGCCTGGTGGTTTTCCTGGTATTCTGGAGTTCAGGAGCCAACACTTTTCCCATATGTAGGGTCTTCCTTTACCACACATGCATGC